>CALNHX010007485.1:0-73587 GCA_940337035.1 Agriotes lineatus | reverse complement strand
TCTGACGTTTGTATGTCCAAACCCAGTTACCGCAAATGTTCAATATGACCTCCATTTTGATCTTGTAAAACCAGCAAGCGTTTCCCTAAATTGTACACAGCATTTCGTAACATTTCTGGTTGAATTGCACCAATTTGCTCCGTAATATTGCCTTTTAATTCTTGTAGCGTTGTTGGTCGTCTTCTAAACACAAAATTTTTTAAATAACCCCACAGCCAGTAGTCCCGCTTGGTTAAGATCAGGTGATCTTGGTGGCCATGAATTTGCAAAATGTCTGCTTAAAACACGAACTTGAAAAACGTTAGTTAACAATTCTTTAACTGGTCGGAAAATGTGCAGGGGTGCTCCATCCTGCATAAAAATCAATTCCTTGGTGCTCGTTTTGCAGCTGTGGAATAACATAATCTCTTAACCTTTGCAAGTATCGTTCACCGTTAACAGTTACAGATACGGCTTCTCCATTCTGCATTTCCTCGAAGAAATACGGACCAATGATAAAATCAGCTGTAAAACCGCACCAAACGGTGACTTTCTTGTCATGAATACCTTCTTGAACGATTTCTTGTGGATTTCTGCAGACCAGATTCTACAGTTTTGAGTATTGACTCCACCATTCAGAGAAAAATGTGCCTCATCTGTCGATAAAATACGGGATAACCATTCTGGTTCAATTTCCATCTGAGCCAATAATCACAAAGAAAAATCGTACCTAGTAGCCAAATCTGCCTCCTTTAATTCAAACAGCATTTTCAGTTTATATGGATACATTTTTAGAATTTTGCGTAGAATTTTCCAAACCGTGGTGTACCTCATTTGCAATCGCTGGAATATCGCATTTGCACTGCTGATTGCTAGTGGATTACCTCTGGCTATGTCCTGATTTTCATGAAGAACCTCTGCAACTTGGACATCACTAATCCTTGGTCTTCCTGATCTCGGAATGTCGATTACCGAACTTGTTCTTTCAAATTTTGGTATCAAATTGCGGTACGCTTTCATTTGACAGGGCCCCGCTCTCAAACCCATTCTCGTGCGAAATCTTCGTAATCCAGCGGTGTAATTTCGGCCACATTCATAATAACACTGAACTAAACCAATTCTTGTTTGTAGATCCATGCTATTACAGTTTGAGTCGTTAGAACTTTACGTTTACTTGAGTTTTAATTTGAAAATAAACTCCAAATTGAATGATTTTGTTTTTACACTCGTGTCAACAATTGTCATGACAACGCTTTTGTTTTCCATAGATACAATAAAATTCCATTCCTTAAGCAATTAGATTTCGTTTACTTTTTGTTGTTAGCTTGATTTGTTAAAAATTTATAATAAGTTAAAGTATATCCCTTACTTTATGATAACCCTGTACATGCACCAATGGAGGAGAATGAGGAAGAGGTAAAAGACGCGTTCATTGAAGAGTTGGAGGCGATGATAGAAAGAATCCGAAAATAAAATATTAAAGTTATAGTAGGTGATGCAAATGCAAAAGTGGGAAGAGAAGACATATACAGAGAAATAACAGGAGGAGAAAGCAAACACAAAGCCAGCAATGACAATGGGATCAGGCTAATAACATTCGCAATAGAATACAACATGACAATCATGAGCACACATTTTAAATGGAAAGACATATATTATACAAGTGAACATGGAAAATACTGGGAAGGCATGACACAAATCAAATAGATCACATTATAATAGACGAGAATGCTGCTAAAATGGCGAAGAATGTAAAATCGTTTAGGGCTGCTATGGCAGACTCCGACCACTTTCTGGTCATAGCAAAAATTAAACTGAAATGCACAAAAAAGCAGACGAAAAAAAACGAAAAAAATCAAAACCTAACATGGAAGATTTTCGAAAAGAAGAAGTAATCCGAACTTACCAAAAACAGATGGACGAATTTTATAATAGAAATAATGAGCAAAAATGAAAGGATATAGAGGAAAACTAGGAAACATGGTAAACATAATAAGAGAAGCAACGGAGAAAATATATAAAAAATTAAAGGGGACAAGAAGAAACATTGGATGGATAAGATGTGCAAGGCAGAGCTGAGTGAAAAAAACAAATTATGGCGAAAGATGTAACAAACTCAAACACAAGAGGATGTTAATAAATACAAAGAACAAAGGAAAAAAGCAAAACAATTATGCAGAACCCGGATAAGAGAATTTTTAGTGGAAAACAAAAGAAATAGAAGACAAGTACAGGAGAAAGGAGGTTAAGAACTTTTATAAGGATGTGAAAAATATTAGGAAAGGAAACCAGGAAAGAAGAATTATCTATATCAAAGATGAAAACGGAGAGTTAGTAGAACAGCAATAATCTATGCAACGATGGCAAAAATGACCGAAAATCTGGAAAGCGGTGGGGGGGATGCCTTTAGAAAAGGTGTATAAACTTATAAAAGAAATTTGGAAAGTGGAATCAATGCCACATGAATGGAATAAAGCGATAATAGTGCCTATATTCAAAAAAGGGGACAGGACCAAGTGCTGTAACTACAGATGCATTGCTTTATTAGACACCGTCTACAAAATTCTGCCGACATTGATAAAAAAAGAACTAGAAAGGTATGCAGAGAACTTACTAGACGAATACCAGGCGGGGTTCCGACAAAACAGATCGACAACAGATCCGACATTTCTACCGAAACAAATACTCAGAGGATGCTACGAATATGAAATTCCAACTCATATGCTATTTATAGACTTCAAATCGGATTATAACTTGATAAATAGGGGAACACTGATAGAAGCTCTAAAGGTACTCAAAATACCAACAAAAATAATTAACCTTGTTCAAATGACGTTAAAGCAAACAACAAGCGCAGTGAAGATAAATGGATACGTGTCGGAAGAGTTGATAGTGAAAAGAGGAATTCGTCAAGGGGACCCACTCTCTACGGTATTATTCAAACTAATATTGGAGAAAGTAATAAGAGAAAGCAGGATAAACAGAGCGGGAACAGTTTTCAATAAAAGTCATCAATGTCTTGCGTATGCGGACGACATATTACTAATAGCGAGAAGCAGGAAAGAATTAAAAGAAGTACCTAGGAGAAAGACTGATTAGTGCAGCAAAACTGATCGCAGTTCTCATTGTTGGATGGGTCTAGGACAACTCGGCGCCGCCATCTCGGCGCCGCCATCTCGGCGCGGGGCCAGCTCGGCGCCAACCAACTCGGCGCGAGGCCATCTCGACGCCGAATTTAAATTCGCAAACTACAGTGTGCACTACGTAAGAAAATTATTATAAACAAATAATAAATAAGATGATCGCCAAAAAGCTGGCATCAAATAAAAAAAATATTTAGAATTTCTTCAATCTTCAATCAATCAAACACTAAAGACCAGAGGTAATTGCAAAGTGATTACAAATGGGCCAAATAAAAGTTGTCACGTGACTTCCGTTATCAGTAAAATTCAACATTTTTTAAAAATAATTACGAAAAATGCATTTACTACCCAAGATAGGGACAACATTTACGAAACAAAGTTGTTTTCTGGCCTTGACATTGTTGAGTTACCTAAAACTAACACATATAAAAATCGTATGGAAATCTTGCTTAATTTCCGAAAAATTGTACTTTTTGGATTTACACATACGAGATTTTTAACTAAGTAAAAATCACTCAATATATCTAATACGGGCTAAATAGCTTTTCGGACAAGCAGCTGTCATCCTGTATAAAGTGAAATGTAAACATCACCAATATTTTTATATACATATATTTATATACAGGGTGATTTTTAAGTTGATTCTTTCCGTTTACCAGGAAATAAAGCTAAAAAAATAAGTATTTTTTTTATTTACCACTTTTCCGAAATATCAAAACTAACGGAGGTACAGGGTGTTAAAGTTTCAAATTAAAAACTAAACTTTGGCGCAAAGGTGGCTGGACAATTTTATTTTTGTTTATCTCTGTTGTCAAGCAATGATCTGTCAACTAGTTTTCCATTGTAATTTTTTTAACGTTATTGCTGCAATAATGGCTCATGTTTATGAAAATAATGAATGAGTGAATATGCTTATTATTTACTGGGAGTGTCGTCAAAATGCCGCTGCCGCATCGCTCTTATACGCGAAATGTGTGTGTAGAAGCGAATGCTGATAATTTTGATCATTTAAGTTAGATTAAGTTTAGTTTAATTTTCGTTAAGTAATTTTAGTACATACTTTGAAACTTTAACACTTTGTACCTCCGTTAGTTTTGATATTTCGCAAAAGTGGTAAATGGCTTACTTTTTTTAGCTTTATATCCTGGCAAAAGGAAAGAATCAACTTAAAAATCACCCTGTATATACAGTGTGTCCTCGGATAGGTGAAACGACTCTTGTGAAAGGTAAAAAATTCTCGATTTAAATTTTCATTTTTTGGGGTTCAGCCCTGCTTGGTTAAAGACGAATTTCTAACAGCATTTCAGTTTTGAAAAATCAAGTATGCCTTGAAAGTTTTCAAAAAAACTATTTTTCATCCTACTTGATTAGAAAATCGAATTTTACCATCTCCATAGAGACGAGAAAGTGTGCGTTTCTAAGGCTAGCCCTGCAAAACAACTCCCAATGGCTAGGCAAGAAAAAAATTTCGACGTTTTCCAGTAGGGAACGCTGCAATAATCTGTCAAACCAAATTTTAAAAAAATCGCGTTTATAATTAACCTTTTTGCTTTAAATAATAGCTATCCCCCTTTTATAAAAATATTTGCTCAATAAAACTTAATTTTAGCAATGTGTTCGTTACATTTTTAATATAAAATAAACATCAGATAGATATCTGTAGAAGCTTATATCTAACTGTGGGTAGATGGCGCTGCAGTTACAAACGCTATTCGATTTGCCAACATTTGCACATTGTTTTATTATTGTTGACAGCTCTGTCAATTTCAAAATAATAACCTGTATGAGAGCTATGTTGAAAAAATGATTGCAGGATGGTGTTGTAGGATGATAAATAATGTGTAAACCATGGACGGTAAAGTGATTTTCCAGGCTTCAAGAAGTGTCCAGGCTCGCCAAAGCTCGCCTGTCCATTTCTTCTTTCAGCCTGGAAAATAATCACTTTACCGCCTAGGTTTACAATAGTAATTTGTTTCACAAGGCCAGAAACTGAATTTTTGGGAGTGCGAGTACGGTTTGAGGGCAGAGGCCGAAGGCCGAGGCCCTCAAGTACGAGCATTCGCAAAACAGTTTCTGGACATGTGAAACACAAAATTTTTTAGGCCGGCAAAAAATATATAAATTTAAAAAAATCGATTATAATTTGTTGTCCAAATATCGGGGCTAGATCATTTATTTTTCTTCTGTTGGCAATACATACTTATCGAACGATGTAAGGATTCGAATTTAAAATTGAAAATCAAGTATCTAGTATGTATTGTTTTTTGACATTTATATTTATGAATTTTGATGCCATAAGTAATCGGTGCACAATAAGTACAAGAAAATGGATGATAATATACCAGAACATATTAAACAAGCAGCTGAAAATGCTATTCAAAACTTACTACCTGAAAAGTCGTATAACTGGGGAGACTGACATCATTATGACAGCAGATTCAGGTTTCAGTGCTACCAACCGATTTTCAAATTTCAAAATGTAAATTACACTAGCTGTTATTTTCATGCCTAGACATGCAAAGAGGGTGTTTCTAGCCGATTTAGACGAATGCAAAATCAGTGTTTCTGAACGGAGGCCTAAAATATACTATTTTGTACTCATGACTTAAAAATTCATATTTCCCGGTCATTTCCGATACGCCGAAAGTTACTTTTCCCGCACTGCGGTGTTTTTCACTTTTCAACAAAAACTAGGGAATTGTGTTTTTTGTAAATTTTTATAATAAAAGGGGCTGCGCGCGCTATTGCGCTGTCTATTCTATTCAATTTACCACCATTTTTAGGCCTATTACGTTGGCCCATCTCCAAGGGGGTCTTGGGGTTCTGGCATCTCCAAAGAGGCCCTTGGGGCTCCGCCCCTCTCCAAAGAGTCCTTCAAGGCTCCGCTCTTCTCCAAGGGAGCCCTCGGGGATTCGACCTTCTTCAAGGGGGCCCTAGGGGCTTCGCCCCTCTCCAAAGCGGCCCTCGGGGTTCCGCCCATCTCTAAGGGGACTTTCGGGGCTCCGCCCATTTTCAAGCGGGCCGTTGGGGCCCCGCTCCTCTCCAAGGGGGCCCTCGGGGCTTCTCACCTCTCCAAGGGGGCCCTTGGGCTTCGCCCCTCTACAAGGCGGCCCGTGGGGCTACGCCCATCTCTAAGGGGGCTCTCGGGGTTCTGCCCCTCTCCAAAGGGGCCCTCGGGACACACACGTCTGGATCGTTCTCCTTTATTATATAGAGGATTGTCCCTCGCTGGTTTAATTGCGCCTGCAAACACCAGAGGCGCTGTAAACGTCGACAAAAACTAACAGGTGCGTAGGATAGGTATAAAAGTTTAGTGATTTGTGCTGTCAACTCAGTAAATTAGTAAAACACTAAATAATAATATTTTTATTTTTTAAAATATTTTCAGTTATTCGTTTGATACGAACCGATAAACAGATTAGATCAACAAAGAAAATGTACGTCGCCACATAAAGCGGCGACAGTACAAAGCGCCCTAAAAACATCTGTTTACCAAGCCGTCGCGATCTTGCACAAACAAAGAAAAAAATATATCTATTTTCAAAAACCCTCGTAGAAACATAAAACAATAAAACTAATGGCAAAGTGGCGTTCATAAACTTTATTATAACCGGCCGGCCAAGAAAGGCGACAGCAAGCGAAATACGCCTCACGAATGTATCAGCATTGCAGATTGAATTTACTTAAATTAAGAAATTTTCACTAAAACGTTCTTAAATAGAGTGCGCCCAATCAAAACCCCACATAAGGATGCCTGCCGATAGGAGGAATAAGCCGCCACCTGATAAAACAACGCCCAAGCCTCTAGCGCACATACAGGTCGATTAAAAATAACTTTTCCATCAGCCAGCAAACATATCACCGCTCGTAATGCGGACGATGGTGGCAAGAAAACACTACAGAAATTTCGAAGTACACGGCGGCCCGGCGAAGATGTATTTTTCTAACGGTTAAATCAGGACAAAAAGCCGCTTACATCCGGCTAAATATTACACATTAAATTATAATTAATGGAAGGAAGCACCCCAGGAAAGCGTGAATAGTCTCAAAATTCTTATAAAAATAGCGCGCAACCAATCGAAGCAAAATAACTTATTAACATACGCCATAAGAGTAATGCTTAATTAAGTTTTACTCCGAACACGGAATTAAAAATTCCAAGTTGAACTAATCTTTACCAAAACCTAGCAAATTGGGTGTCGTTAGAATCGACATTTCAACGACTATTGATTGCGACTCAAATCAAGTCGATAATTGATCACGCCGCTCAATTAAACGCTATAATCCGAAATACATCAAAAACGGGCAAAACATCCCTTCTACTTCGACCAATGAGCTGCGAGATCGCGTTTGACAAAGGACTGGCTCCTTTAAATAGTCAGACGCTGGCAGCAGGAAATCACTCTGCCTCGGCGGGTCAATCCAGCAGCAACTCAATCCAGGAGAGTCCACCAGCAGCCACTTCAGCTCCAGGACTCAACTCCAGCCTTCCAGGACCAGCTAGCAGCTCCAGCCTTCCAAGTATCTACCAGCCCCAGCCCTCTCCAGAGCCTATCACCTACGGGGACTTAGAGCCAATCCTCTGCATTGGACTCTGCTGCCTGCCGTCTTCGGAAAAATTTGGGAACTCGAGCCACTTCCGCCAACCGCCGCCTCCGCCAAGGAGATCAGCACTGCCGCCGACGTTGCCGCCGCCGCTGCTCTCAGCCCGCCGCCCCGTCGCCAGTCGCCACCGCCGCCGCTGCAACCGCAGAAGGAAGCCGCCAGCCGCCGCCTCCGCCAAGGAGATCCGCACTGCCGCCGACGTTGCCGCCGCCGCCGCTCTCAGCCCGCCGCCCCGTCGCCAGTCGCCACCGCCGCCGCTGCAACCGCAGAAGGAAGCCGCCAGCCGCCGCCTCCGCCAAGGAGATCCGCACTGCCGCCGACGTTGCCGCCGCCGCTGCTCTCAGCCCGCCGCCCCGTCGCCAGTCGACACCGCCGCCGCTGCAACCGCAGAAGGAAGCCGCCAGCCGCCGCCTCCGCCAAAGGAGATCAGCACTGCCACCGACGTTGCCGCCGCCGCCGCTCTCAGCCCGCCGCCCCGTCGCCAGTCGCCACCGCCGCCGCTGCAACCGCAGAAGGAAGCCGCCAGCCGCCGCCTCCGCCAAGGAGATCCGCACTGCCGCCGACGTTGCCGCCGCCGCTGCTCTCAGCCCGCCGCCCCGTCGCCAGTCGCCACCGCCGCCGCTGCAACCGCAGGAGGAAGCCGCCGGCACCGCCTCCGAAGGACCACACCAGCTTCCAACTGCGGATACCAATCCGCCATTTTCTTTTCTTTTTCTGTACATATATGTTATCTAGTTATAAGCTTATTTGTATGTTAGTTAGTGTAAATATAATAAACTTTGTTCCAATCAAATCCAGTGTCTAGCTGAGGGTAACGCCCACCCTCCTCTTCCGAAACCGACGCCATTGAAGTAACTCTACCGGTGAGCTTAGACGTAGGCTTGTTACGTTATAAAAAACAACTCCTTCGGGAAGAATTTTCCCGAATTCGCACTACATGCAGCAACCCTTCGGTCGTGCTGCAAACAAAGTGTTCATTCGGGAAAATTACGAACTTCTTTTGTAAATAACTATTACTGCAGAGTAGCGTGTCTTTTATGTAGCAAATACGACAAAAAGTTATTAAGAGAAGTTGTTTAGAATCAACATCTAGGTTCCTATACCAAATTTCAAAATCCTCTGCCAACTTTGATCTCTCACATTATCTTTTATGTTTAGGTCTCATATCAAAGAATTTTACTTTTAACAAAGACGGCTATGGAAAAACAAACATTTTTCAAAAAGTTTTTTATTTCATATTAAAAAAAATTGTTAAAATAAAATTCTTTGATTTGGAAAATAAACAATAAAGAAATATTTGTCATATAAAAAGCACTTTACTTAGAAAATGGCGTTTTTCAAAATTGTGTAAATCCAAAAAGTGCTATTTTTCGGAATTGAATCAAGATTTCAATGATATTTTTTATTGTGTGGTAGTTTTAGCTGACTGAACAATCTCAAAGCCAGAAAACTTTTTTTCGTAAAATGTGTCTCTATCTTGACTAGTAAATGCATGCTTCGTAATTATTTTTAAAAAAAACGTAAAATTTTACTGATAACGGAAGTCATGTGACAACTTTTGTTTGGCTCATTTTTAATCACTTTGCAACCACCTCTGGTCGTCAGTGTTTGATTTTCCAAGAAATTCTCAATATTTTTTTTTCATTTGATGACAGCTTTTTGGCGATTACTTTATTTATTATTTTTACTTCCTTTTACTATAAAGGAAGTATTGGATTCACCCCAAAAATTCGAAATTGAGTTTTCAACGGATCTTCACATTTTAGAGTCCCCTGATCCCAAAAAACATATTTTTTTTCATTGGTCTGTCTGTCTGTGTGAGTGTCTGTGTGTGTGTCTGTGTGTGTGTCTGTGTGTCTGTGAACAGAATATCTCAAAAACGGAAAGAGGTATGGCGTTGAAACTTTATATATAAGTTTTGTGTACTATGCAGATACGACAGCAAGCTTTTGAATAAAATCGCACAACCGGAAGTAGGTGTTTACTCTTGTGATTTTTCAGTTTTTTTCGATTTTTTCAAAAACGGCTCTAACGATTTTTTCAAACTTTACATTTTTATTACATTTTTAATGTGCATTGACGTGAGATAGGTGATTTTCCAGTTGAATACTTCTAAAGTGGGTTTCTTTTGTTTTTTTTTCTATTTTTTTTATTAACTTCTATTTTAAATAGAACACCCGGTTATTACATTTTTGAATTCTCCTTAAAATTTTAGAGAAAATTTGTCTCTTCAACTAACGCTTTATTTTTTACCGTTTTTGTAGAATTCGTAATTTTTAAAAATTTTTGACAAATGCTTAAAAATTAAAAATCAAATTTTTCACTAATTATAAGAACACTGTAAAAGGAAGTTGTGTGAGTGTATCACACCAGATTTTTTGATAATAATTTTCTTACGTAGTGCACAATGTAGTTTGCAAATTTGAATTCGTCGCCGAGATGGCTCCGCGCCGAGTTGTCCCGGCGCCGAGCTGGCCCCGCGCCGAGATGGCGGTGCCGAAGTGGCGGCGCCGAGATGGCGGCGCCGAGTTGTCCGGCTTCGTTGTTGGATATGTTCACGCATGAGTGAATCGAACTTTGCTAGTAATTGCAGAGCCGCCATAAAATTACCATTGTGAGGAGAGCCAAATATTTCCTCGTGATATCTGAATGTTAAGCCTCTTACACTTAAATATTTCACGGTTGCAATAATAGGTTTTAGGACATTGTGGTGATATTCCGTATCTTTTTTTAGTTGCTCCTGCAACTGATTTCTTATGTTCAATAGAATTTTCGTGACTTTCTAAGCAAGATCCTGTATGTTTCCAGTCAGAGAATCCAGTGGTGTATTGAGAAGAGCGTTTTTTTGGTGAAAAACAACTCCGGGTTCTTTATTTACTGGCAATGTCGTTAAAAATGGTGTTTTGCTCCTATCTGAATTACTTATCTGAATTAATAAGTTGGCTAGCTCATAGAATCACAGCATGAAACTGAAAAATCTCAAACGGGCGTTGGGTACCTTAGTTAAAATTAGTGCGGGACGCCGCTGTATTATCGTGAAAATTACTTTACAGAGCGCCTGCGCTCACAACGTCAAATGGTGACACACTAAGAATTGTAAACATACAGAAGTCGTGCGTTTTTGTGAAATTAAATCAACTAAAATGAGCAGATTTTATCGGTAAGTCAATTTTAATTTACCGCCATCAAACGGCGTCTAAACCACTTTTGTTTTCTAGTGACGCTAAGCCTTGGTTGTTTTAAACGGCGTGGGTCTGCGTTCGATTGTTTATGGGGCCCATTTGCCAATTTTAACTAATTCTCCTGGGTTTGCTATTATATTTGGGCACACAAATCCTCCGGAAACCGGCTCTCTAAGACTGCCTTTAGGTTTGGCCAAAATTTCAGCCAGATCGGGCGTATATAAAAAAATTTCATTAACCTAACCTCTCTTGCAGGCGAAGTCACGGCCAGGTCCCCTCTGGTAACTTTACCGCTTCCTGCAGCTCCCCGGCGATGATCTGAAGGTTGCTGGCTGCTCGAACTGCCCACTGGTAATCCCTGCTTGCTTCTCAAGACCTCGTACGGTGCTCGTTGTGATGTCCGGAAGGTCCCCGATTCCAACGTCGAAAAGCAGCCGAAAGAAATGTATTTTTATGACGTGAAAACTCTTGCATTTATTGGTGTCGATGCTCTGCAGCCTTGTGAACACAATGGTGTACTTTAAGATTAATTAAAACTCGAGCAATTTTCAACGTGTCAGCATCATTTTATTGTTAAAATCAAGAGAGCGTCTGGTTGCTATGCAACTACCATCAAACATTGATTTTAACAGGAAGTAAGTAACTCAATTACATTAATTTAAAATTCTAAAACTAACAAATGTGATAATTATGTACAATAACCTTAGCCTAAAATAATTGTTCTTTGATTTTCATAAAATTGTTCATCTAGGAATGCGCCACAATGTTTATTTAAAAAGCACTTTTAAGTTTAACTTGGTCACTGCACTGATTATTTATGTGTTCACCAAAATTTTATCACTGGCCTGCTTGGATCTTAATTTCTGTACTTTTGCCTGCTATCCTTCAAATTCCTCGGTTTTCCTTCTGTATGTAAATTTGGCTGGCTTTGTGCTCTTTTGCACTTTACAATCGTTAATCCTCCTCTTACCACTTATTATTTTAAACTGCTCATTATAAGACCTTTTGTAATTTACTTTAAATTGCTACGCACCTTTGTGACTTTGCATGTTTTAAATTTTACTGTGCCAGCTCTATTAAATTGGCTTTTGCTGGTATAATACTTCAACCTTTTTATATTTTACAAATTTACATTGCTACCTACAACCTATGAAATTTTGAGTTTCATTCCATTCAAGCCTATTCAAGTAAATTCGAATGTTACTGGCTACATTTTACAGTGCAACTTTCAATTGACAAATTATGTGATTTTATTCAGATATGCAAATCATTTCAACTCTGTGTTTTTTATGACTTTAATATTTAATTGTTTGGCATGACTACCAGAGCTGATTTAAGGATCAAATACCATTTCATGATTCCCCCTAATTTTGTTAATTAAAATCACTGCGCATGTGTATTCTTTACTAACATCCGTTGCTTGTCATGCGTGGTTATTTTCATTAACACAAATTATTCATATCTGACTCAATTTTTCGGAATCTTTAATCAGTTCAAATTCAATGTTCTCTGTTTTTCTTATCCTAATTTGACTTATAAATACTCTACCCTACTTCCTATTCTACCTACTAACTAATCCTAAACTAATTTGAAGTGTGGTGCAACATTTGTTTCATAACTAATCTATCCTCTATGCCTACATTTTCCTAACCTATTCTAAATCGCACTCTCTAAGTATGGGTGAATCGCTGAAATGTAGAAGCGTCCCCTGATTCTGCCATCTACCTCGTTAATCAGTTCATAAGTGTTCTCATTACTCATGACTTTATCTATCCTATACGGTCCTTCATACGCATTTAAGAATTATGCGCAGATCTTTTCCCTTCGATCAGCCACCTTAAGTTTCTTAATAATAACTCGGTCTCCAATTTCAAATTTTATACGCTTTTTAATATTCTTATTGCATTTCTCCTCGTAACGATCTTGTTGCTTCCTAATCCTTTCTCTAACCTTTTCTAATAGCTCATTGATCTCAGTTGTTTCTTCTTCGGGCCTCGCAGGTACAATGCTTTTACATAGTGTAATCGGACTTATTTCTGTTGCGATATTTGGCACATTATTAATAAAATCTTCTACCTTAGGCAAGTATTGAACCCATCTATTGTGGTGCTCATGAGTCATAATTTTCAAATATTTGATCACTTCTTTAATGTATCTTTCAGCAACATTGGATTGCGGATGTCGAATACTGCAGAAATAAGTTCTAATACCCTTCTGTTCTAAATTATTCACAAATCTTGCGTTCTTAAAGTAGCTTGCATTGTCAGCTAGAATTTTTCTTGGTCTCCCGACCTCTTGCTGGAATTTTTCAATGGACTTGATCACATGCTCAGTGTTGCTATGTTTCGCTGGATAGAGTTTTATGTACTTTGAGAATACATCCACCATTATTAAAATATGTCGATAACCGTATTGACCTGGTACTAAGTTCCCCAAGTAATCTATTGCAATTAATTCTAACGGTTCGTTGACTCTTATACTCTTGATCATATTCTGATTGGTATGGTTCTTTTCTTTTGCCAACTGACAGACCTTGCAGCAACTTGTGTAATGCTTGATAAATTTTAAATCATTCTGTGTATAAAAACATTCGCGAAATATTAACCATGTCTTCCTTCCTCCACAATGTCCAAAAGTTTGATGAATTTCCTTGACTACGTTGACTACGTCGTCTCTACACAAAACTATTAACTCTTTACCACTCAATAATTTTACTAACAGTCCTTCTATTATCTTGAATCCTTTGTATTCTTGTTGTGGGCTGTCTTGTACCAAATTTCGTATTTGTTGAAGTTCCAAATTATCTTGTTTGTTTAATAATGCTTCCTTGGAAAATCTTCCCTGCTGATAAATCTTCTCAATCCCGATGATTACTTGTTTCTGCCTCCTACTCTTCGCTGCGTCCTTTCTACTCAGAAAATCAGCTACAACATTCATGTTTCCTGGCCTGAGCCTGATCTCAAAATTAAATTGCTGTAAATACAACGCCCACCTGTATAGTCTGTCATTATGGAACGTTTTGTTTTTCATAAAAGAAATTGCGGCATTATCAGTTTCAATGTAGAATTTGTTTCCTGTCAGATAGAATTTTAGTTTATTGATCGCAAATATAATCGCCAACATTTCCTTCTCTGCAATGGTGTATCTCGTCTCATACCCCTTTAAAATTCTTGAAATAAAGCAGCGCGGAACTTCGACTCCTTCTTGGACCTGTATGAGTTCAGCTGCTACTGCCATGTCTGAAGTATCCGTCCTTAAGATAAAATCTTCTTTGAAATTGGGATATTTAAGTAGCAATCCTTCATGGAATTTTGGGTTTAAGGTGTTGAAAGCATTCTCCCTTTCTTCATTCCAAACCCATTTCGTATTTTTCCTCAGCAATTCAACCAGAGGCAATGTTAAATCGGAATACCCTGCTATGAACTTTTTATAATAATTTAATAAGCCAAGTAATCCTCTTATTGTTTTTAAATTCTTGGGTCGAGGCAAATTCTTTATTTCTTCGATTCTTGCTTGATTGATTGTCACCCCATTGTTGCTAATTTCATAGCCTAAGTATGCGACCTTGTTTTTCATAAATTGACACTTAGCCAAATTCAATTTTAATCCATTTTCATTTAGAGTGCCTATTACTAAACTTAAGTGTTTCAAATGTTGTTCCACATCTTCAGAAAATATTAAAATGTCGTCTATGTAGTGTACGCAGAAGCTATCAAATTTATTTAGTATTTGTTGCATAGCCCTCACTAAAGCTGCACATGATGTCGTCAAACCAAAAGGGACCACTTTGAACTGAAAAATCTCCCCCTCTATACAGAATCCTGTGTATTTTCTTGAGTCCTCATCTAAAGGAATTAGCCAAAATGTATTCTTTAAATCTAATTTAGATAGCACTTTCTTATCACAAATTTGGCTTAATAATACATCGATCGTCTGCGGACTTTCATATTGGGGTTTAGTGATTTGATTGATTCTACGTGCATCTAAACACAACCTAAGACTACCATCGCCTTTCTTCACTACCACCATCGGATTAACAAATTCTGTTTTAGAACGTTCTATTACTCCATTGTTTAGCATTTGTTGTATCTCGTGTTTAACCTTTTCGCGCTGAGCATATGGTATTGGATATGACTTTGCTTTAAAACCTTTTGATTCGTCCACGATAAGTTTATGGCAATATTTTGTTGCTTGTCCGGTTTCTTGATTCACTACTTCTTTATTCTGTTCAATGATCTCCATTATTCTGCCCTTGTACTGTAGATAATCTTTCCCAAACTGTTCATCATCCAACATACTTTCTGATATAGCATAATTATTAATAATAACTTCGTTTCCGGCTCTTTTGGCTCGGCAACAAATTCTTTCATCGTTTCCCGCACATTTTGCTGGGCAACAATTTATTTCGGCTCCGGCTGTTATCTCAGCTGGGCCCTCATTTATTAGCTCCTGTCCTTTACTGGACCAAAGCTTATTTATTTCACCTATTTGGATGCACTTTTGCTCTCCCTTAATATTTATTCCCACCTGTTGAATGATATCTACTCCTAACACAAACTCTACGTTCAAGGCAGCTACAATATAGAATCGAACATCAAATTCTTTTTCTTTTATGTTCAGTTTTATTGCCAATACTCTAGTAGTTGTTGAAATCTTCTTCCTTGTCGCGGACAGTAAATCAATCTTGTTCACTTTGATGATATTGCTTTGTAAATTGGTCATATGCTATGTTATAAACATAATTTCTTCATGTACCAAGGAAATCATTGCTCCTGTGTCAATCAACGCAAAATATTCTTGACCTAAAATTCTTAATTTTATGAACGGTAAACACGTGTTTGCTTCATTGTAATCATTTTCTTCTAATAAGTATTCCCCCTTTGTATCCGAGATGATGGCTAGATTGGGGATGTCCCTAAAACTACTGTTATTTAACATATTTACATAAACGGCGTTTTTTTTTACCCCCGACGGTTCTTCATGGACCTCGGCTATTTCTATCCTATTTAGGTCGTCCTGATCATTTATATTTTTTGTCCTGTCCGTGAATAATGCATTTACATACTGTTGCTCTCTTTTCTGTTCTTCATCGATTTCTTGTCAACGTTTCTTATTCCGTTCTTCTATTAATTCTTCATAGCTTTTGTTATTGTTGTCCCTGTTAAAGTTTTGTCGGTTTTGATTCCCCCAATTATTGTTAAATCCCCGGTTTTGATTATATGGTCGATTAAAATTGTTGAAATTCCTTCATTTTGATAATTATTATTATAATTAAAATTGTTATTATTTTGCCGAAATCTCTTTCCAAAAGTTTCACCCAATTTCCTTTTACTATAATTTTGACCTACTGTCGTCCTATTGTCACCCTTTTCATTACTTACTGCCATGTCATAATTCCGTACGATCTCTAAGAAATCCCGCAGCGTCTTCACACTCTGCACGGCCACTGCTCTGGTGATTTCAGCTTCCAAGTGTCTCGATAGGTGCTGAATTATTTCTTCTTCTGTTAATTTCGGGGTCAAGTATTGTGCTTTATTAAATCGGTGCATCACGTATATTTGTCGTGAGCCTCCTCTGTCAATGTATTTTCCAGAGGTCAATTCCGTCCTGACTTGTGCTTGGTGCGTATTGCTCCAGTATTGTTGAATGAAAATCTCTCGGAATTCCTCATATGTTGCATATTTAGCCTTCACAATACTGTGCCAGATCTCAGCATTTCCCCTCATCGCCATGTTTATCACCTGCAGCTTCCTGCATTCAGTCGCAATTGTTCTTATAACGTCGTCAAGCTTAGCTAAAAAGATCATGGGTAGCTCCCCGTATCTGCCTTCAAACTTGGGCACGAAGTCCATACTGAAGCTGGGAGGTGCCACGCTAACTGGGTACTCTTGTGTTTTCTCAAACCTTTCATTAATCCCCTGTAGCTCCCTCCTAAGTCGGTTGTCTATCATAGTGATCTTTGTTGCATTTTGCTTCCTCTCTTCACCTGCTTTCTTGAATTTTTCTTCTGCACTTGTTCTTAATCTGTCTAGCTTCTGATCTGTTTCATCCTGTTGTTGATCCAGCCTCTCCTGCGTTGTTATTTGTAATGCTACCATTTTATCCTCAATTTCTTCGTCCTTTCTTTTCAGGCTTTCCTCAACCCTCTGCATGATTTCTTGTTGTATTTCTGCCTTCGTTGTTTCTTTGAAATCCTCGAGTTTCTTTTCTAATCCGTCTATTTTTGCTTGCACTTCTTCTTTATTCTTTTCCAGTTTTCCTTCCACCACTTTGACCAGGATTTCTGCATGTTGCTCTGCCCTATTTTCTCTCTCCGCTGCATCTCGTTTCAATTCCTTTTTTTCGGCATTGTGTTTGAGCTCTTGTATCATTTTTGTTGTCTGTGTGAGCGATTTTTGTAATTTCCTGTCCCTTTCTTCAGCTTCCTTTTTGTTCGTCTCTGCTTCCTTTCTGCGAGCTTTTTCCATGTCCTCCATTTTCCGAAACATCGCTTCTATAGCTCCCCCCATCTGCGTATCTGATTTCGAGGTTTGGGGTTGTTGCGTTTCTTGTTGATCCCCCTGTGTTTGTTCTATTTCGGGTTGTGTGGGCTGCTCTTGCCCCTCTATGATTTCTTCTGCTTGCTGTTCTTCCCCTTCACTTTTCTTTTGCTGTCTTCGAGTCATCATGCCTAATTTCTTTTTACGACCGCAAAAACCAGAAAAACGTTTGCACAAACAACTCAAAATACCCACACAAATAAAGTCTCAAGTACAATACACAGTTCGGTCAAATTGATAGTATTAATAATTGCAACCTACTACTTGTTATATCGACTAATAATAAAATGTTGGGCGCCTAATTAATTTTTCAAGCCTTTTAATTCATGTCATGCCCCACATTGCTAGCGACATGTTATTATGCAATGACTTATGTGATATATTATTTTATATTGCAATGAATTAGCTTTAACTATAAATCACCACACAATACTTTTTATTTGACTTTAAACGGACATTGAATTTTTGGTGAAAAACAACTCCGGGTTCTTTATTTACTGGCAATGTCGTTAAAAATGGTGTTTTGCCCCTATCTGAATTACTTATCTGAATTAATAAGTTGGCTAGCTCATAGAATCACAGCATGAAACTTAAAAATCTCAAACGGGCGTTGGGTACCTTAGTTAAAATTAGTGCGGGACGCCGCTATATTATCGTGAAAATTACTTTACAGAGCGCCTGCGCTCACAACGTCAAATGGTGACACACTAAGAATTGTAAACATACAGAAGTCGTGCGTTTTTGTGAAATTAAATCAACTAAAATGAGCAGATTTTATCGGTAAGTCAATTTTAATTTACCGCCATCAAACGGCGTCTAAACCACTTTGGTTTGCTAGTGACGCTAAGCCTCGGTTGTTTTAAACGGCGTGGGTCTGCGTTCGATTGTTTATGGGGCCCATTTGCCAATTTTAACTTATTCTCCTGGGCTTGCTATTATATTTGGGCACACAAATCCTCCGGAAACCGGCTCTCCAAGACTGCCTTCAGGTTTGGCCAAAATTTCAGCCAGATCGGGCGTATATAAAAAAATTTCACTAACCTAACCTCTCTTGCAGGCGAAGTCACGGCCAGGTCCCCTCTGGTAATTTTACCGCTTCCTGCAGCTCCCCGGCGATGATCTGAAGGTTGCTGGCTGCTCGAACTGCCCACTGGTAATCCCTGCTTGCTTCTCAAGACCTCGTACGGTGCTCGTTGTGGTGTCCGGAAGGTCCCCGATGCCAACGTCGAAGTGCAGCCGAAAGAAATTTATTTTTATGACGGAAACTCTTGCCTTTATTGGTGTCGATGCTCTGCAGCCTTGTGAACACGATGGTGTACTTTATTTTTACCCGAATTTATGTCCAACAGCCAAAAAGATTAATTAAAACTCGAGCAATTTTCAACGTGTCAGCATCATTTAATTGTTAAAATCAAGAGAGCGTCTGGTTGCTATGCAACTACCATCAAACATTGATTTTAACAGGAAGTAAGTAACTCAATTACATTAATTTAAAATTCTAAAACTAACAAATGTGATATTTATGTACAATAACCTTAGCCTAAAATAATTGTTCTTTGATTTTCATAAAATTGTCCATCTAGGAATGCGCCACAATGTTTATTTAAAAAGCACTTTTAAGTTTAACTTGGTCACTGCATTGATTATTTATGTGTTCACCAAAATTTTATCACTGGCCTGCTTGGATCTTAATTTCTGTACTTTTGCCCGCTATCCTTCAAATTCCTCAGTTTTTTTTCTGTACGTAAATTTGGCTGGCTTTGTGCTCTTTTGCACGTTACAATCGTTAATCCTCCTCTTACCACTTATTATTTTAAACTGCTCATTATAAGACCCTTTGTAATTTACTTTAGATTGCTACGCACCTTTGTGACTTTGCATGTTTTAAATTTTACTGTGCCAGCTCTATTAAATTTGCGTTTGCTGGTATAATACTTCAACCTTTTTATATTTTACAAATTTACATTGCTATTTACAACCTATGAAATTTTGAGTTTCATTCCGTTCAAGCCTATTCAAGTAAATTCGAATGTTACTGGCTACATTTTACAGTGCAACTTTCAATTGACAAATTATGTGATTTTATTCAGATATTTAAATCATTTCAACTCTGTGTTTTTTATGACTTTAATATTTAATTGTTTGGCATGACTACCAGAGCTGATTTAAGGATCAAATACCATTTCAATATATTTTTTGGATCTTTATTTTGAAAATAAGCCATTTCATGTGAGAGACGGTGATTAATAAAATGATCTAGCTGTGTAGGCCACAAACCTGCGTCAACATATTTAGCAAGCAACCCTCCATTTTCTAAAGTCTCTTCTGCCTCTTTATTACTATCTTCTTGCAAAACAGCAACAGAGACTTGAGAGAGCTGATCGTCGTCTAGGTCTCGTATATTTTTGTGTGGTACTGAATGTCCATCAACGTCAACATTGTTTCCAAAGGTCCTCGGTTGTGATTCTAGTTTTAGCAATTTGTTGTTATTGATATACATTTTCTATTTTTGTCTGTTTATTTTCAGTTAAGTATTCTTTATTTTGCTTATTACTGCACCTATATCGCTTAGATTCTCATTTTTATTTCCAATTCAAGAAATGTGAAATTTTGGAAAATTTAGTAAACTTTATCGATACCAGTGAAGAAACGAAACACCTGAACAGTACACTTCACCGAACGAATGACTGTTTAATATGCAACTATACTGTACTGTACATAACCTCAAATGGTGAGAGCTACGCTAAGCTAACACGTTTTAGACGAGCTAGACTTGCACTCCAATTCCGACGTTTCTATATGATTTGCATAATTGACAAATTCCAAAGTGTATTTTAATTTTACCGACTTCCGACTGAGGAGATAAAGCCTTTAAAACATCGATATTTTATTTTTATTCAAATCCAATAGTGTTACAAACCACGGATTTCAACTTTTCTAGATACGAAAAAAATTGGTATAATTTATTTTTTCTTAAACTTTTTATTTTTTTTATTTTTCTCTCTGCAAAGGGGGCCCTTTGATTGGACGGAGCCCTGGGCTGAAGCCCATAAAGACCATGCTTAAATACGCCTGTGCTTTCAAATGAAAAAATGTTGCTAGCTACTATTGACCAAGGACGGACTGGGACTTCTAGAAGTACAATTGATTCGCTTACCTTGTCTTTTTGACATTTTTGACAAGTTTTGCAGTTGTGAACAAAATTCTGAATATTTTGTTTTATTTGTGGCCAAAAACATAATCTCGAGCGAGTCTTAATATTCTTTCTATCCTTTTATGACACAACTTGTCAGGACATTTTTAGTTTGGTGCGAAAGTACGGCTATTAGCGTATTTTCTAAATTACGACCCCGCTTGTATACGGGTTTTTCGTATTATTCCGCTTGAAGTTAATCATATCGAATTTTATGGAAGCATGGGTTTTATAACGTACACAGCTGTGTTATCGCTTCGGTCTGAACTCTCGCCGCACACGTGTTAATTTATCGCTTCGCGGCAGTCGTGAATTTGTTGAAGAAGGATTTCGTTCTAGGCCAGAATTATGACAACGACCATAGTTGCGAGAGAGCAAGCCACAGCTCTCCTGCCCCATTACATTAGAGGACAGTCTATCCCTGGTTAATTCTACATATGATCCGGCGTGCCTTGTTGTTAATTCTGGTTGCATCGTTGCTCCTAGAAAGAAAACTACGGGACATCGCCAACGCCGACGCTTCGTGCTCCATTGTTTTCCTCCCTGTTTCGAAGTCTTGGGAAACTCGTCCGGTTCCTAGCTGGACCCCCTTCGAATGCACGCTTCGGCTGCCGGTTCGGCGTTTAGAAGAATTCCGCGCTAATCAAAAAGTGTGCGTAGGTCATTATACAGTGCCATTTGCAAGCACTCAGTATTTTGTGTAATAACTAATGTTTATTTTAACACACCATGCCTATACGCAGTATGGGTAGAATTTCATATACAGTGCCATTTGCAGGCGCTTATCATTTTGTGTAATAGCTAAGACGTACCCCCCTCCCCTCTTTCTGTAACTTGCATTGTAACAATGTTTTGCATTACGTGTCTGAAGAACAATAGACCCATTTGTTAAACATTCCCTGTATTTTCTTTGTGATAAATGCTGTCTTTCAGTTTAAGCAATTGTAGTATCGTCGCCCGATTGGCGACTTGTGTATGATTGGTGTAAAGCGGATCCTGGACGAATTTTGTGAGCTTCAAGGTAGGTTCTAACGCTCCAGCTGCCGCTTTCAGGGAGCCCCAAGGCTACACACATATCCAACCCCGTTTGGTTTTCGGGTTTCTGTCAGACGTGGGCTTAACCCCGAAACCCGTGGCACCCTATTATTTTTCAACACCATGTATATGTCGTCACGCTTGTCCCTACGGCGTCCCGTTCGTAGAACCACGCCCATCTCCCTGAGTGTATTCAGCCGTGGCTATTAGTCTATTCTCGAGAATTCTAGGGCAAGTGGTGACATTTTCTGGACGTGATAAGTCTTGTGGCACTCTCGTGCCCCGAGGTAAAACAGTTTTATGCCGTAACAAACTGATTAATCTCCGTTTCAGTTCTGAAAGGACTGAAATACTCGATTATTTTTGAAAGTCATTCTGTTTATATGAAACACTTCTCCATATGATTAATATTTTTGGATTTCCACTGGTAAGTATTTTCGATTATTCGGCCAAGTTTTTACTATAACTTCTTTTAATTTCTTAAGGTCTGGATCGCTTCCAACTATTTCTTTAATTTGCGTTTGCAATTGCTTTGTGAAGGATATTATCACATGTACCATTGACATCTTCGTGATGCATTCATCTTGTTCAGCTTCTACCTCACTATCTCGACTAAGAGTATCAGCAATATACATCTCAGATCAGGTTTTCTACTCAACTTTTAAATTATATTGCAGCACTTCTAGTAACATCCGTTACAGACTTGGAGGAACAGCATTTAAGTTTTTTTTAAATGTTTACAATCACTTGCAACTCTCACATTTGAATGACCTTAAATGTACAGAGTGTTTCCTAAGTACGTGTAGAAAATTAACTGGCATGTTCCTTGGCTTATTCTAAGACAAAAAGTTCCCATCAACATGGGTCCTCAAGTTCTTTGTTTTCGATATACAGAGTGTTGAATTGGAGAGAAAACAAATTTTGTTAATTTTTGAATATGCTTTGGAATATTTATTATAAATTTGGTGTGTGTACACATAGCGTCAAAAACTATTTGTTGTATCGTAAGCAATTTTTGAATTCACCAGTGGCGTGTGTATGAATCCCCTTTGCACAATTGAATAAGAAAAATGAGAGGTCACGTGGACGCTATTGATTTTTTTTTCAATGTTGATAAGATTTTTTGAATTCCTTGGTGGAAACTACAAAAAATGTCTCCTGGGATTTTTATGAAAATGCGCAGTTTATTTATAAAAATTGGAAAAATGAAAAATTTGTAAATGGCTTTACACGAAACGTCCCTCGCAAATGGAGTTTTGAAACCAAACATTTTGAAAATGTAAAAGGAAAAAAGTGTTTATCTATTGAATCAGTAATGTACCAATTTTCGTCAAGGGTGGATAAGCTATATGACCTATATTGTTTCTCTCTAACAAACTTAAGATAAAGCATTTTTAAATACGTTTACCCTGTATCTGTTGGGTTAAAAATGTGCCTATTTTGGATAATGGTAAAAGAATAAGCTACATGCAGAATATTATTTTTCTTTAACCAATAGTTCCGGAATAAAGGAGACAAAACAGAATTTATGTTTTTACGTTTACGTTTTACTTTTCAGGTAGTACTAACCATAGCAACAAAAACTAACGCTGTATTTCCATTGGTCGAAATCAAAACGTACATTGCCATTTTTTTGTATGACCATAACCTCCTCGACCTTCTCGATTAAACTTTAATTTTTTTAATAAGCAAAACGCTTCCAAATCAGTAGAATAAAAAAGTAACTCGTACGAAAGCGGACTTTTAGACTCGCTGCGCTCACTTGGCCATACACTGCGACTCGTCCAAAAATAGCTATTATACTTAAATGTCAAACTTGACTTTTAAGTTTTAAGTGAGTTATAGTTGCATTCAAAAATTAGGAACTACTCTATATCCATACTAGATTAAAATAATTGTTGATCATACTATACTTAGTGACATCATTACTTTAGTGAATTCTATTAGCTCCCTGTAGAAAAAATAGCGTGGCGCCCTATGTAAAGATTAAGTTTTTTTTTAATTTGTGGATTATTCTGTATTATTAGAAGTTTTTCCAAAATAATTCGCATTTTTTTGTAACTAAAAACTAATCACGACCGATTTTAACTGTTTAGAACACTAATCTGGGTATACAGTCGGAAATAGAATATAAAATTGTAAATGTAATTTTTCTCAATATTGGAAATGAATGGCTAACACATTTTTTATGCCAG
This sequence comes from Agriotes lineatus, assembly GCA_940337035.1. NCBI lineage: Eukaryota > Metazoa > Arthropoda > Insecta > Coleoptera > Elateridae > Agriotes > Agriotes lineatus. The sequence continues at coordinate 49,716 of CALNHX010007485.1, read as the reverse complement.
TGAAGGCAGTGGACCAGTTTCAGCAACTTTATCAATTTTTCCAATTTTAATATCTTCTTGCCATCTATGAGAAGATTATATCATCACTACAGTGTTCTGTTTTGATATCAACTATAACGTCAAATGTTACGTTACACGCTACGGCTGCAGTCATCCTCGTTTTTAAAGGATGACGTTTCACGAACCAATTGAACTGTGTCAAGTTTGAGCAATTCACGCACTTATCGCCCTCGAATTAAGGTTCACCACACATTTGGGCTGTCAAAAAAAACAGAAGTATAACGGATGACGTCACCAGTGTATTTTCGTAACCATCTAATGTACATGTTGTGCATAATTACAAGAGAAATCGTTATTTTAACCAGTAAAAGAGCGGCAACATTGGGTGAAACCTAGGTAAATACATTTTATAGTATCGCAGCTTCGCGCGGACGTAAATCTAGCGGGCGATAAAGAGTGGCCAGTTTTGAAACACCAAAATATTGCCAGGAGTGGGTGGAGTGTTAAGTAAATAAACCAACAAAAGTCGGTTACCGGAGCGACGGTTATGAATTTGCCGCCCTTAGACAACGCGTCTGGCCTCTTTACGGCTATAATTAACCTAGGCTAAGTTGGGGAGAAAGGTCTCAACGGATGTGTTTTGTATTTATAGGTTAAAGTGAGAACCATGGAGTTGCGATCAACTAGGTCCAGATCCAAAACCCCCATAGTGTATACCAGCATAAGTAAGGAATCTGTGGAAGACGAGAATCACCTTGGGCTCGCACAGACCATCACTCGAACTACCCGCAGTACAACCACAAAGTAAGTTGGAACTGTAGGAGCTTAATAAGGGTTATCGGTTTTCTTTTTAATTCTAAAACTAGTTTGTAAGTGCTGCTTTTACTGTCATCTTCCGTAAGGCTAAGTATATTTTTTTGAGTGACAAGTTATGCAATGACTGTTGGGTAACTATTCGAGATTTCAAGCCTTTTCGTTTCGTAAGGAAAGAGAACGTCATTAATGCTGAGGCATTACCGACTCTGTAGTAGAAATTAAGTAGATATTATAATGATAATTGCAGTATATGCAATTTGTCATCATGTACTAATTTCAAGGCTAGGTATTTTCAAACAGCTGCGGTACAGAATTATTTATTTTCATGCCCAATATTCATGTTGATGAATGATTCATTTAAAAAAATATAATTAATAAAAGTAGAATTTAGAAATATAAAAGCATTTCCGTATAGAATGAACGAATGAATACAAAATTATGGTAATTAAGACTGCTTAATTTTTGTTTAGTTGCTGGATTGAACTGATTTTGGTTAACCAAAAGTTTTAAAATTATATAACTTTCATGCATTGTCATACTTGAGAGGACAAAAGAAAACTTTAACAAACAAACGACTTTCAATTGTTTTAATTTTGTATCACAGCTGATTATCATAACGCCACAGAATAATAACAATTGTTATGTATTCTGTGATAACGCAGTACACAGATAAACACTACAGTTGAAATTAATCAAATTATTAGCATTTCTAAAAAATTCTGAGATTTCGTATTGTTGAGTCAAAGCCAAAGAACAATTTCAGTTTAAAATAGTTGATTGTTGCTTAAATTAGAGACACCTTCTTAACACGATTTGCAGCTTGTGAGACAAAGATAAATACTAATAAATTATCTGTAATATTCTTTTTTTAATACAAAACGGCAAGCCACGTTACAGATAAAAATGTAAGATATAAAGCTTGTCAACATGGTTTATGAATAAGCAAGGTAGCTATTTTCTTGTATGTGTCACAGAATTCCCTAAAATTAGACGATGTGCCCCATATTGTGCGGTACAATTTGTAATTGTCGCACAGTACCAAGATCCCAGCACAAAATTGATGTAGGTATAAATAGAAAGGATTTTCAAAAATTCGTTCATGTAAATTTTATTAAATAGTACCTGTAATAAAACACAGGGTTCGACAACGATACGGGAATGGAAGATATTTTTAAAACTATGAGAGTTACTTACATAAAAGTTGTGGGTATGAACCACTGCACATTAGTACTATTTTTTTGAGAATGTAATTTGTTGAATTTTGAGCCAATTCATCATCTACCATACTGATAATATAGCAAATCGCGATTTTCAATTTGGTACGAGCTAAGTTGATGTTGTTTCACTTGTCAAATGAACTAATTTAGAAATGTCAGTTGATGTTTTTTAGGTTAGGTCGTGTGTTTTAAGCATAAAAGGCAACGAAAAATGTGTTTGGGACAAACATTGATCATTAGTAAAGTGCGTTCAAATAAAACCGTTATCAAATGGCCTTGTGTCAAACAGTAAATTTTGAAAGTCATGTCGTAACTTATTTTTTCTACTCCTGTAACTAAAATGCCATTTAACAAACTAACATACACGTCGCTAAGTGACCTTTTAATCATGGCTTCATAACCTATGACTAAAGAGCCTCTTAGTCATGAGCTGAAGTTGGCAACGATGTTTTAGTCATGGGGTGAAGCTAGGTTCAAACAGTATTTGCTTTATTAGCCACAGCCAAAACTAAAATCAAGTTAGTTTTCAACCGTCATTTTGACGTTTGTCAAGCATAATTTAACCTAATATAATAGGCCATATGAATAAAAATAAAGTAAATGCTTATAAGCATAAGGCAGAAGGAAAAGCAAATGCTTAGAGCAAAAGGTAGGAGTAAAAGCAATTGCTTCATTCAATATGAATAATGATTACCTTATACTTGCAAGCAAATGCTTTATAAAAACGAGTAAAAGCTCATATCTAAAATATTGGAGTTTCGTAGGTACTCATATTTCCACGCTTCTGAATAACAAAATTTTGCGTGTTTAGACCTGCAGTTTACACAGTTCTAGAGACCTGCTGCGCACATACGGTTATTCAGTGTTCAAAATGTCGTCATTCGAAGATGATGTTGCATGTGAAAGTGATAGTAAGGTGCAGGTACTGGACTTTGTAGCAAATCAAGTCAGCAAACATCCAGAAATCTTTAGTAAGTCACAGACGCCCGCATCTAAGAAAAATAAAGAAGACGCGATAAAAAAATATTAGAATTATATGAAAGTGTTATGGGGCAGTTGTTAATAACTACAGGGCAACTAATGAAAAAAATCAATAACATGGAGACATGTTTAAAGAAGAAGACCGATGTAAAAAAACCGGCAATAAGCCTATTAAACTTCTCCCATTAGAAAAAACTTTATACGAGGCAATGGAGGGAGACTCAAATCTAACTGTGGCGAAAATAGCAGGTAAGAACAAAAATTAAATATGTTAGGGTACTTGGACGTACTTAACTTTTTAAGGGGGGGGGGGGGGGAAGGAGTAAGTTTCCCAAAAATATATCAGTATTTTAGGTGGTGTCACTATTGCAAACTCTAAAGGGATAAGTGCTACGAATTCGTTTACATAAAAAGAAATTGTCTTTTTTAAAACCGATTTAAAATATTTTTATCATAATAGGACCACTATCATTAACTTCATTTTCCTAAATACTGAGAAATGTTTTACTGTATTTTATTTATTATTTGAAGCGAATAAAAATTAATTAATTATAAGTTAAATACTAATGTCATAGAATCAATAATTTTTTTTTAAAGCAGATAAAAAATACAATTTCATATTAAAAAAAATTTATAGTTGCCCAAATGCGAAATGTCGGAGATCAAATTTGAAGAATCCATTTTGGGGTGCAAAACAAATTATAAAACTATAAATTTTTCAAAATTGACTTGTATTTTTTGAAATATTCGACGAAATATTAAATATATTTTTATTACATATCACCTTATATTTTAAAAAACAACAAAATTATTTAGCAACTTGGTAACAATACTTTAAATGGTAAATGCGTATTAAAAAATGCATTGTTTTCTGTATCACCTGTCGTTTACCTGCAATTAAGCTGTTCCGGAACATTTGCTAAAAAAAAACGCGCGGAACTTCTAATAGTGACAGCTCTGATGTTGCTGAATAGCAGCATCACTTTTCCACAAGTAAATACTCGCACTTGTAAGCAAATGGTTGGCTTTATTCATACGTTTGAAGCCAATCCTTTTATATCATGAGCATTTGCTTCATACTTTTAAGCAAAAGCATTTACTTACAATTTTATTCATACCCCTTAAAGCATTTACTTTGAATTTTGCGAGTATAAGCATATGCTCCCTTTTATTCATATGGCCCATAAAATGTCAAAATTTTAATGAAATAATATGATGTTATATTCTCTAAATTTGTGGTCGTAGAAAAAGTATAGTATGCAACTCGTTTTATAAACTTATTAGTCACTCATTTTATTAAACACTCGCTCCGCTGCGCTTCGCTCGTGATTAATAAAACTCGTGACTAAAATGACGTTTATAAAACTTGATACATAATATACTATTATGTATTGCATATGCACACAACCTCACTTTGACAACTTGACAACTCAAGTGACTCAGCGCAGTGAATTCTGGGTAGAGCGATACAATCTCTCTTGAATCATTAACGTCTCGGAGTTAAACGATTCACTCGTGGATAAAATTTAACTTTATCGTCTAGTATAATAAATTACTATTTTTGCAATACTTGCACAGCAACTTAATAATTATTAATCTTTTTTAGAGCAAGTTGAGCGTACAATTATCCACTTACTGATTACCATTGTTACAGGGCTTTAGTGTTAATTTACTTCTACTCCACCTTGAACTGTAAGAGAATATTACGTGGTACTAACATACAGAGAGATAAAAAATAAACTTGCCTAATCTGCAGCATGTTTTTTGTCGACAGAATTGTCTTTTTTTTTAACTTTTAAAATTCGTTTGTGACATCGTGTTTAACTTATCCATGTGTAATTTTAATGTTATCTATTTATAAATTTGGTTTAAATAGACTGCGTTAAAGTCACATGAACTAATAATATAAATTAATTGTAGTTCAAATGTAGCTTTATAAAGTTCAGTGTAGACGGTGGTCATACTTTTCATAAATTTTATTTGTGATCGCTCTGTGTTACGAATTGTTTATCTATTAAGTTTTCATTTGTACAGTTTTATGCTATGTAATTTATTAAACTATAATATGTCATTTTGACAGGCCATTGTTAATTTAATTTTAACTTATTATTTATTGCTTTTCTTTGCTTTCCACAGGCATTGCAGAAAATTATGTACTAACCGCGAATTATAAGTGACACTTACAGTTCATGGGTACATAAGGACCATACATTTTTTTATTGTATAATCTGCATATATTTTGTTAATTCCCCCTCCCCTTCCTGTCTATTCCCCCTCAGAGTAATCATGTCCCGCATTGAGGCCTTCAATAGTTGGCAGCCTTACGATAAAGTTTTATATAAAAAATGGATTATTGCTATATCAAGGACAAACTTGACTCCATCTAAGTTCTCCAAGGTATGAAAATTACTCTTTCTCAAAGAAAATATATGAACTACAACGAGGCGACATTCAAGAACTGGATAACTTGTAACAACAAAACTGAAATATGCAGACGCCCAATGCAATACCAACCCAATTTCCTAATTGTCCAAAATATTTCTCAAAAGCCACAATCACCTATAAAAGTAGATATGAGAAGCTAATGTTAATTGAACATAAAAATTTTGTGATATAAAGTAGTTGAACTGCTTGGGTTTGAATTGACAAACAAACCACTTACCTGTGATGATCATGTATAAATTTACACAAAAATATATCATCTATCTATGCCATTAAAATAATCAGAGAAAGAGTGGATGAAAAAGGGGAACTATTTTCATTTTCGTAGCCTTTTGAATTATGTGATCTCAAGTATTGGGGAAGTTCGCATGACACATCAACAATAGTAAAAATACAGAAACACGCAGTTATAGAACTATTTTTAGATTAAAAATGAGCAAGTTCTGCCGGAAAATTTTTATAAATAACAAAATATTTACTATCTACAATTTGTATATTTTTAAACTGTTTGTATATTTATTATTAAAAAACCGAAATACCAACTTCAACAGATCCACATGAATATAATATTAGAACAAAGAGCCTGTTGAGATTACCTAAAGTTTATCTTACCAAAATACAAAATGGCCCTACTTACACGGGAATAAAACTGTGTAATCATTTACCTAACAGTATAAAAACCTTAATTCACAAATCCATTTCAAACAACAGTTAAAAAAATGGTTGTCTAAATGTTGTTTCTATAATCTGCAGGAATACTACGACAGCGCAACAGGTGTAGAGTATAATTTTTTGTTTTATGTAAAATTTGTGTATATTTTGCAAAGCATTTTGCCTTGGAACAATAAACCTCATCAAATAAGAACTAAAGAAAATTTAGCAAATCAAAGGTCCATGTTATTAAAATTATGACAAGTTTCTCTCTATCCTAAATTCTACAAATTCCAGAAGGTTGGTTTAAAATTAATGACTAAGAAAAAGTTACAATATTTAAATCAATATCAGGGCCCATAGTAACTTCCTCTATTATTATAACTATGTTTGTAGGTGATATTGGCCAGGATCTCTTAGTAATTTGCCTCTCTCAAATATCTATTTGTCCCCCCCCCCCCTTCTAATTTAGGATATCTGACCAATCAAAGTCTGAAATGTAGGTAGTCGCTGGCTGTCTCAGCTTTCATTCACTGGTTGTGTGGCTGGAGATAGGATTCTGAATCTTGGAAAAAATTGTTTTATTTTAATTCATTTATTTTGGGCTAGGTGTGCCGGGCCCACCTGGCCACCCCCTTTTTGACGCCCATGAAAAAATAATAAACACTATTAAAATGCTAATTTAAACATTTAAACTCTCTGAGCACAACAAAAAAGAAATGCAGCTATTATGACACAAAAAATATCACATGAAAAAACAAGAAAGGCAGGAGAACGTTTAATTTGAAAAACAGTTGAATTTAGAGGTCTGAAATGGAATGTCAGAAGAAAGCTCATTGAATGGGCTTTTCAAAAATACAAATATTACACAGGATGTTCCATTTCAAAAATTCTAAATGATTAAATTTGAAGAATACAAGAACAATAGAGAGAATTACAAAAACAATATAATAAAAATAGAAGAAGATGTGCTAAACAAAAAAAAACAGCAAAAGGAGAAATAAAAAATGGTACGATGAGCAATGTGAAGATGCCTGAAAGCAAAAAAACGTGGCAAGAATTAAATGGATAGACAAAAAGGTAGAACAAGAGACTATGAAATACAAAGAAATAAAACAGGTGCATTATATAAGAGAAAAAAGAACGAATGGCTAAATAAGAAACTAAAGGAGATAGATCGGGAAGGACACAAACAAAATCTAAGACAATTTTATAAAAAGATAAATTACCAAACCAACACATCAAGAACAAAAACAAGAGGAATGAAAGACCACAATGGCAAGACACAAAATGACCCTCAAATAATAGGGAAGATATGAAAATATGCTATATGAAGTAGGAAAAAACTTAACAATTAAAAATGAAGACATAACAAATGAAGACGAAGCAAAATGCCCAACAGAAACTGAGGTAGCAGACGAAATAACAGACTGCACAGTGGTAAAGCCCCAGGAGAAAATGGAATAGAGGCCGAGCTGTTAGAATATGGAGAAGAACAACTGAAAAAACAAATATATCAGCTTATCGAGCAAATTTGGAAACAAAATAAGATCCCAGAAGAATGGAATACTGACGTAATTACACCAATACACAAGAAAGGGGATAAAGAAAACTATAAAAACGATAGAGCCATAACACTTCTCAATATGGCATATAAAATACTAGCCAACTTAGTAAATACACAACTGAAATCATGTGCGGAAAACATATTAGGAGATTATCAAAACGGCTTCAGCCTAGGGCGAGCCACGATCATCGCAATCCACACAATTGACCAAATCACCCAGATAACATGAAAACACAATAGAGAGATACATATAATGTTTGTAGATTTTAAAAGCGCTCATTAAATCGACAAAAAATGATGGAATAACTAGAAATATTGAGTACCAAAAAAACTAAAGAAATTAATAGAAATAATATTACAAAATTACGATGTCAAGGAACGCTAACAGAAGAAATAAAGATAAATAAAGGAGTCAAGAAAGAATAGAAAGTGTTATGAGAAAAGCAAAATTAGATAATAAAAATATTATAACAAATTAAATACAAGTGGTAACATGCGGATGTCGTAACGATATTAGCAAACACCCTCGACGACCTAATAACAGCTATCAACAGACTGGAAACAGAAGCAAGAGAACGTGGACTAGAAATTAATGAAGAAAAAACAAAATATATGAGGATAGGAAGAGAAAATAAAGAATGCACTATTTAAGAACACAGAGACACATTTGAAACGGTCTCCTGACGCAACCATCTGGGGGAAACAATAGGACAACAAGATAAAGAAAGAATAAGAGAGAAAATAAAAAAAGAATACTGAACATTTAGAAAAAACAAAAACCTGTTATTAAGCAAAAATATAAGCAAAAGAAACAAAATAAAAATGTATAAAACCCTTGTAAAACCAGTCATCACATAGTCTTTAGAGACCACAGTTATAAATATAAAGAAAGAAGATTTAAAGATAATTAAGAGAAAAATATTGAAATCTATATTAGGACCAATCATCACAAGAGAGGGAGAGAGAAGGGCAAAAACAACTAAAGAAATAGAAGAAGAACTAGGAGGAGAAAACATAGTGAGGTACATAAAGACACAAAATTAAATTGGGCGGGACATATAATGAAAAGAAGACCAACAGAATTGGTGAGAAGAGTAACGCAATGGATACCCCTATGGCCAAAAGGTACAGGCAGACCGAGAAACGCTTGGCGAAACCAAATAGAAGAAGACACATGAACCATAGGAATAACAGATTGGAAATAAAAATGCCGAAATAGAGAAAAATGGATAAAGATAACGAATGTAACTAGGACCAATATAAAGTTATAGGAAAAGGAATAATGGGAGTAATCCACTGTAATAAATGGATTTTTAAAGGCACTGAGCATTAGCCATAGTCCACTGGATTGAATGGCTCGATGATGATGATTAAATTTGCAAATTTTGAGTACTCGATACAGGGTTACTCAATTTCAATTACTTACCATTGGGATTTTGAAAACGATAAGAGATACAAGGTTGGTTAAATTGAGGCAAAGTTGCAGATTCTAATGCTGCATAATATTTTTAAAAAAAGAACATCACCTATAATTTTTAGTTTTTAGTTATGTCCAAAAAACAAACATTTTGGTTTTTGTTTTTTTAAACGTTACAAACAATTTGTTGAAAACTCCTAACCACGGAAATTTTACACGCTAAATACGTATTTCGACAGCTAAGCTGTTATCTTCATTAGCCTTGAATAGAGAGATTAAACCGACAAAGTTGGCTGGAATAAAAACCTTTGAAGATATCTACACCAAATTACAACCGTAAAGGTGGCTGAGGCAAAATTCTGAAGGTATGCGCTTTGCCATCAGGGAAAGTCAGCACGCCCATACATTCAAACGCTAAGGAGTGATGAGTTTTCACTGATAATTTGGTGAAGAGCATATCTTCGGGAATTCGCCTACTTTACATTTGTAATTTGATGGAGATTATACCACTCCCTCTAACATCAACCAATGAAAAACAGCAAAATGCATAGTTATGCATGTACTAACTTTTGATAATGTACATAGCAACTGTGATAATCATATACCTTCCTGACCAATAAGTGATAGTCACATGCTTTCACAAACATCGCGTTATCTGCTGACAGTACAATTGTCATCACAACCACATTAACTGTACTTTTAATATTTATAAATAAACTGTCTCTTAATTCTAAACAACTTTCCTTAATACTTTTTTTTGTTATCTCTTGTAATAAAGGTAGTTTACTCTTGGCCATTTTTTAAAAATCGATTCACATTTTGTTTGATTTTCTCAAAATCTTGGTTTGAGAACAAGCAGGAGCGATTCCTAGAATATTAACATCTTTAACAATTTTTTTTGTCATTTACACCTTATGTGAACTCAATCCGCGGACACACTGTATGTGATAATGTCTTCAGAGATTTATTTTATCCAACTTTGTCGGGTTAGTCTCTCTTCAGGTTAAATATTTGTGTGGTTAGGGGTTTTTAACGAATTGTTTAAGATTCAAACCACCAGCTACAGAAGTGTTATAGTTAATTATTACATTATTATTAGAACAATTTTTAAAGAAGAGTTCAAAACTGATATTTTCATGTATTTTCATCATTTTCCAAATATTGATCTAACTTTCTTATTTGAAATGCACATCAAGGATGGCTATCTGCTTATGGCAAAATTATGAAGAGCTTTCACTATTCTCTAATATAAGGGTGCTAAATTTATTTTTATAAATAATCGAGATTTCATTTGCTTTCCGATTACAAAATCACGGCCTACTATTTAAAAAAAAACTTCTTTTTTACATATCTCGGTTATTTATAATAATAAGTGTAACAAACCTTATATCAACGAAAAAGAGGAAAGTAAGCTCTATCGTAATGGTGTCATAGCCATTCTTAATCTACATTTAAAATTAGAAAGTTAGTATCAATATCTTGAGAATTATAAAACAAATGAAAATCAGATTTGAACATCTCTTTAAAAAAATGTCGTAATAATGCCATGTCAGCTTGGTTCTAGGTAACATAATAATCAAAGTATAACAAAAAAAATTAACACACTTTTTTGTTTTTTTGGACGTGGCTGCAACTTTGCATCAATTTAACCGTTTTTGAAATAATGATGAGTTTTGAAATTAAATAACTCTGTATAGCTTTAACACCCAGAGAACAGAAGAAGAAATATTTGAATTCAACATAAGGAGGTTAGGTTAAGTGGGGAAATGTTAACGGTTTTTGCATTTGGAAGTTGAAATTACATATTTCGTGTTTGACAAGTCAGCGAGTTGCTATCTGACTTTCAAGGGCTGTTTATAATTACTCGAACAAAAAATTAGACTGTCTCAATTATAGGGGTAAATGGAAACACGTATTTTATGTCCCATTGATCTAGTGGTGAAATTTTTTGGGGGATGTAAACAACAATGCAAGTGAACATTTTCACTGCATGTAACTTACTTTAACTGGGTGTTTACAATCAACCTTGTATAGTGATGTAAATTACCCAGGTATTTATTTTTAGGGGTAAATACCCGGGGCATTTACTCGGGTAAATACCCAAAATGGGTATTTATAGTCTGAATTAGAAACATCATAAAATTAATATAACCAGTATGATTTTGATTGGTAAGTCAAGGTGCTATATTTGAATTATATAAAAATGTAAAATAAACTAGCTGCACTAAGAACATCTACTGCCCAAAATATATAAATTTCTATGTATAATGTGTGATGTTTGTTGCCTTATTAAGATTGTTTCTTAATATGTACTATTGCGGCCAAAAAATGTCGCACGGTTTGTTTGCCGTGTGCATGTATGATTTTATCAGGTCGACTAAAGTCACTTAATTGTCAGTTGTACAACGGACATTCTGCCATCAAAACTTAAAATGCAAATCACGTTCTAAGCGAGGCCGAAAAAGGCTTTGTTATTGCAATAGTAGAAGAGGAATGGTCACTGCAACGTGTGGCCGAAGAAAGGTGGTTGCGGAAGGAGCACCATTTCTTAAAATAACTTGAAAAAACTAGTAATACGACAATAACCCCAAAATATCAAAAATTACAAGTAGTCAGATACACACTAAGCCACTGTGGATAAAACCAAGTAACTAGAATAAGTATCGAGCGAATTTTTTTGGCTGCGATAGTGTCTATAGTACAGGGTATACAGGGTGTCCAGTAAAGGTGTTCCGCAAGTTTAGATATAGAGTATGCGATAAAAACCAAACATAAAAGTTCATATAAACATGGGACCTAAACGGCTTCGTTTCAAGATACAGGATGTTGAAGTTTAAAAAAAATTATCTTTTTTTCAAAAATCAGGAAAACCGCTATAGGTATTCTAAGGAAATTTGATGTAGGTTAGGATTTCATAAAGTGGCATTGTTTGGTCAAAATAAATTTAATTTATTTTCACCAGTGGCGTGCATCGGGGCCATCTCAGATACCTTATTTTTGAAAACTGGTACGCCACTGTTTTTTAGTCAATGCGACAAGTTTTTTAGGTTCATCTATTGAAACTATACAAAAGACGTATCTTTTATTTTTTTGATAGAATAAACCTTTTCGGGAAAAACGGAAAAATCTGCAACAGCAAGTTCGTTCATTGGACTTTAATGGGTCCTAAACGGCTTCGTTTTCAAAATACAGTTTAAAGAAGTTTTTAAAAAAAAAATTTTATAACAAAAAGTCTTACAATAGCTACAAAACTTTTGGCTAAAAAACAGTGGCGTACCAGATTTTTAAAAAATAAGGTAACTGAGGTGGCCCCGATGCACGCCACTGGTAGACATAAATTAAATTAATTTGGATCGAACAATGGCTCTTTATGAAATACTAACCTACACCAAGTTTCATTAGAACACCTCTTAGCGTTTTCCAGGTTTTTGAAAAAAAATAATTTTTGTTTAAACTTCAATATGCTGTATCTCGGAAACGAAGCCATTTAGGTCCCATGTTTGTATGAAGTTTTAAGCTTGGTTATCATCGCTGAATCTATATATGAATTTACGGAACACCTTTACTGGACACCTGTATACATAAGTATGGTCATGAATAGAGCGCAAATTAAAAAGCATTTATTTTTGAAGAATAATCGCTTATAATAAGCTTTTAAACCTGATAAAAAGCCAAAACAAACCAAAATAAGCATCAAAAAAGCTAATAAAGGAAAAATTCAAAAGGTAATTTTACTAGAAACGTTACTGACAAAATAAAAAAACTAAATACAAACACACTGTAACAAAAATATTAAATTGTACTCATATAGTTAATAGATGATCAATTAAAAATATTATAAAAGCAATTTATAATAATACACTTCCAAATTTTTTCGGTGAAAACGATTGCCTACGGTCTGTTAAAATATTCTTGAAGATAAAGAAACTTCTCTTTATGTCTACCGATATTATCGATGCATATTTAAATGCATTAGCTGGATACCAAATTATCTACCGTTTCTCCTCTTAATAATTTTGTCGTATTAGCAAGTGTTTGAAATCCTTCAGTTTCAAAAGAACATGCTTTAATTTTTTATTAACTACTTCTCCAAGACGTCCACGCACATCCTGAGTTTGTTGTATGAAAAATCATGTACTTCTGCAACTTTTACCAGCGGTAGATTTTTCTTTTCTACATTTTAGATAGATTACTTACATACCAATAAATTGCTTTCAGGAATTCCAAATTCCCAGTTGCAGGTAATAAATTACACACAAACCTTCTAAATTGTTCTATATGTTCTGCGTAATACATGGCTGCTTTTAACCAGGTGCCCCATCTAGTGAGAATATCTCTTCTATTCGAGCTAATCCATGTGCAAGGCATGTACAGTAAATCATATTTTCTTGAAAAACTTTCAAAATGCTGGCCACTTTGATCATGTAGGCTAACGCACCTGTTACCATTAACAATTAACAGTATTTTTTTATTAGGAACGTGATCTGGTAGGAATGAATTAGTTAAACTTTCTTGCACAAATCTAGCAATTGTTGAATGATTTCTTTTTTTGTTCTTTGCAAGAAATCAAGAAGCATCCAACCGATTTTTCATTATTTAAAACACTTACAAGTAAATTAGCTATTAAAATTTTAATGGCATGATACTTAAAATAAATTAAAAATAAGTCAAAGTGTTAAAAAGCGTTAATATCTAAAATTAAGCAAAAGTGCCAAACGCTTGCATTTTTATGAAACGTGTAAATCCAAAAGCATTTGGAACTGCTTATGTTATAAACAAATACGCAAAATACCATAAATCCGTGCTCTAGTCATGAAATTAAAGGGTTAGGTAGAGAACCTCAAACAGAATAACTTTGGATAATAAACTATTTGTCAAAAATTAATAATAATCCCACAAAATGTAAACAGTAGTGGCTTATACTGATTGGTAACTGAAATAAATTTCTATGAACTTAAGTTTGGCCAGGTGATTAAGATGAGACGAATTTAGATGTAAGGCAAGAGCAAAAACACCTGCTTGGAATTTAAATTACATTTTGTGCAATAGGTTAATGTACTATTTTTGATTTAGCCAGTAGTTCTCAAATCTCTGTAACAGGTTCATTGCGATTGTTTTCTGTAGGCGATTAATTTTTAGTGCAATAGTTCTATTGAGGTCAGTGTACACCCATTTAATTTAATAACCATACTTTTGAATCACCCTTTATAAGTAAATACTATAACTATAAGATTAATGGTTGATGGTGTCTGTATAGGTCAGATTAAAATGGTCATTTTCTTTTAAACTACAATTCGACCACACTTGTGGTCTTCAAGTTTATTTCATTGTTTTATTTATCAATTCACATCTATTATTAATCTTCAATTAGTATTACATGAAGTGGTTTACGTTATGTATAAATTGGGCATAAAGTCCTCCATCTTTTGGAGTCCATGATGCTCTAGGTGAGTAAACTTTAGCTTAGCTTTGTAACTATAAAAATTTCATAAATACCCAGGTAAATACCTAACTTATAAATACCCTACCCACTGGGTATTTACCCATCCCACATTACTACCTCTGTATATAATGAGATACCTATATATAATGTACAGGTTAACAAAATAATAATGAATCATTGAAAAAAGCGCTTACAGTCCCTGGAAAAATATGAATCGTTTTTCTATCTCTCATTACATTTTTCGATTCCGGCGGAAGGGCTTCAATCATTTCAAATTCAATCGAAGAAATATTGGTTTCTTTTTCAACAAATTCTACTCCATATCTGTCTTTGTGCCTAAATCCAACCAGTTCAATGTCTACACTTTCTTTCTGTACACTACGTACAAGGCAGATGTATTTGTAAAACGTGCTTTTTCTGGATTCTCTAAGAAATTTTACCAATAAGTATCTTCCTGGTGTAATTAAGTGCCATTCTGGCAGTTTATATTCAACTTCTGGATAGGCATCTGCTGCAACTTCTTCAGTCCAATCGTTTACATTTATATCTTCACCTGAGTCATCATTATAAGGAACTTCATAGTTTTCTTTTTGCCCAGAGGTTTGCTTTTTACTTCCTTTTACTACTATAAAGGAAGTATAGGATTCACCCCAAAAATTCGAAATTGAGTTTTCAACAGATCTTCACGTTTTAGAGTCCCCTGATCCCAAAAAACGTATTTTTTTTCATTGGTCTGTGTGTCTGTCTGTCTGTGTGTGTGTCTGTGAACAGAATATCTCAAAAACGAAAAGAGGTATGGCATTGAAACTTCATATATAAGTTTTGTGTACTATGTAGATGAGACAGCAAGCTTTTGAAGAAAATCGCATAACCGGAAGTAGGTGTTTACTCTTGTGATTTTTCAGTTTTTTTCGATTTTTTCAAAAACGGCTCTTAACGATTTTTTTTAAATTTTACATTTTTCTTACATTTTTAATGTGTATTGATGTGAGATAGGTGATTTTCCAGTTGAATACTTCCAAAGTGGGTTTCTTTTGTTTTTTTGCCTATTTTAAATAAAACACCCGGTATATTATTACATTTTTGAATTCACCTTAAAATTCTAGAGAAAATTTGTCTCTTCAACTAACACTCGATTTTGTACCGTTTTTGTAGAATTTGTAATTTTTGAAAATTTTTAACAAATGGTTAAAAATTAAAAATGAAATTTTTGACTAATTATAAGATCACTGTAAAAGGAAGTTGTGTGAGTGTATCACACCAGATTTTTTGATTACTTTTTTCTACTTTTGCCCGTTCTGGTTCTTTGAGTCGTTCCACAACTTCTTCAGTCGTTAAAACCTCTCCGTACTGGTAGCCCAAGAGCTAGTGGCAATTCGAGCAACGGACGTTCTGTAAGGCTAAACATTTTTTTGGTGATGTGTCATAGCATGTCAAGTACATATACAACGACCTGGCAGACTTCAGCCCTGCACGTCATCATCCCTTATATTTTTGAAATTGTGAATAATATTAAAAAAAAAACTTGTCGCTGTAAGCTTCAAATTTTAATATGGGTTGGTTCATGCATTGTGAAGTAGGAAAAATAAATGACAGGCGATTTCGTTGAGCACTAGTACCTGACAGGTGAGTCGAAAGATGTGCAGTATATAGGGTTAAAATAAACTTTGTTCTGTACATTTGAAATTTTTACACATGTTTAAGTGAGCGATTTAGAAAATGTGTGTACAATGCCAGGCGGTTCTGGTTAGCATATGTCTTTGACAGGCGACGGAGTAGATGCTATGTGACCCCGAGTGAGAGACGAAAGAGTCGAAAGATGTGCAGAATATAAGTCAATGGTACAAATGACATAACATTGAGATAAAATTGATAAGAAAAAAATATATTTTATTAGTTTCAATGAAAAATATATAAGAATTTAATAATATAGCTACACACAAATTTACACATGTAAAATATTTAGAAAGGTATTTAAGGAAATTTAAAAATTTTAACCCTAAAGGGGTAAAAGGAGGAAAACTGAAAAGGGGTAGGGCGGTTAAAATTATTTTTTTGCTGTGAGTTCCATTTCACAATAAAATGGGTTAAAAGCAATTTTTTTTAATTCCGCCCCTACGGGGGTAAAAAGGGGTAAAATGTGTTTTCACGAGTTCCTCAATATCTCTTAGACCCGACGAGATAGCGTGTTGGTGTTTATTTGCACATATTATCAATGCAAATATCTAGAAACATATTTTAGAATTTTGCCCTAATCAACCCCTAAAGGTGCAAATCTGGATTGAGGGTGAATTAAATAACCCTTCGTATCTCCTATGTTTATTGAGTTAGAATATTCTTTTTGGCATATTGTAGATGTATTTTTAAAATATTTAGAAAGGATTTTGAGTGAATTTGAAAATTTTAAGCCAAAAGGGGTAAAAGGAGGAAAAACTGAAAAGGGGTAAGAGGGTAAAATTATTAATTTTTTTCGATGTAAGTTCCATTTTACAATTAAATGGGTTGAAAGTAATTTTTTTAAATTCCACCCCTACGGGGGTGGAAAGAGGAAAATGTGTTTTCACGAGTTCCTCAATATCTCTTAGACCCAATGAAATAGCGACTTGGTGTTTACTTGCAAAGATTATCGATGCAAATACCTAGAAACTTATTTTAGAATTTCCCCTAATCAACCCCTAAAGGTGCAAATCTGGATTGGGGGTGAATTAAAGAACCCTTCATATCTCCTATGTTTATTGAGTTAGGACATTCATTTTGGCATATACGAATTTCTCAATATTTCATAAGGCCCTATAATGTAACAATTTGGTTTTACTTAGAAAGGTTACCTATACAAGTTCGTAAAAACGTAATTCAGGATTGTGCACAGATCAACTCCTAAAGGTGAGAATTTGGTTTCAGGGGTAAATTATAGAACCTTTCGTATTTCCTGTGGTTCCTGATGATCATGGTTTTTGGGCATATGTGTGTTTTTTAAATCTTTAAAAAGTGGTTTAAAGTTTTTATTCTAAATTTCATTGTGAAAGGAGTAAAAATGGGGTAAAAGTAAAAAGAAGTTAAAAAAGAGGTTAAAGTTATTAATTTTTTCAGTGTGTCCAGTTTAGAATAAAATAGAATGATTTCCGAAATTCCACCTCTAAGTGGTGGAAACTGGTATGTTGCTACAATTTATGAATACAACATTTATTATTTTTATTCTCATTGTTATACTAAACCTATAGTTTTATCAATCTTAATAAGGAGAACGACAATTACATACACATTTCCAGGGGATACGTGAAGCATAAAAGGGTTATAAAGAAATTTTTTTGGAAGAATATCGTTTCCTTTTTACCTACAATATTATTTTGCAGCGTTTGTTAGTCTAGCGTATTGAGTGAGAGGGAAGGGGAGCATTCTAGAATTCGTTTAGGATTTAGAAAAAAAAATTTGTAGTACGAAGAACGGGTATCTTGCTAGTATAATATATAACACATAACGCAGTAATTCGTAGTAATAAAGCAAAACACGACTGTACAGTTTACAAGAATGAATTGCAACTGACTAAATTTTTCTTTTAAAGTTTGTTTATTTATGGAAGCAGGTATACGACCCTTCAAACTTTCCGTTAGACAAACTGTCTCACTCGCGCCATTGAGTTGACATTACGTCTCTCACTCGCGCTCACATAGTATCTTCTCCGTCGCCTGTCAAAGACATATGCTAACCAGAACCGCCTGGCATTTTACACACGTTTTCTAAATCGCTCACTTAAACATGTGTAAAAATTGCACATCTTTCGACTCACCTGTCAGGTACTAGTGCTCATCGAAATCGCCTGTCAATTTTTTTTCCTACTTCACAATGCATGAACTAAAACATATTAAAATTTGAAGCTTACAGCGACAAGTTTTTTTTTAAATTTTATTGACAATTTCAAATATATAAGGGATGATGACGTGCAGGGCTGATGTCTGCCAGGTCGTTGTATATGTACTTGGCATGCTATGACTCATCACTAAAAAAATTTTTAGCCTTACAGAACGTCCGTTGCTAGAATTGCCACTGGCTCTCCGGTTATGGGCCTGTTTTAATCTTGGGGTAGCTTTTATGGGCTCCATAGAATTTCTCTTCGAGGCTACGTGTAGCGTTTGAACAGTTGCTGATGAGAAAACAGCAACAATATCTGAGGCAGGCCTAATGCACTCTGTATTTGCAGTAGCGAATGTAGATGGACCTTGTCTTAATTGTACTTGTACTTGTACTGGTTCTGATGCCTTGGGGTTTTCTAAAGTATTGTTTGTTTCTTGTTGCGTTTCATCGTATTCTTCCTGCCGAATTTCAGCATTTTAAACTGTTTTTCGCTGATTTTCTGTGAATTTGGTCAAATTAATTGGATTAAATTCGTCTTTTAGAAACTTATGAGCGTTTAGTGGAAATATTTCTGTGGTCACAAATACGCCTTTAATATTCTGTTCAGTTCCAGACCGCTCCTAAGAGTTCAGTAAATTCATTCTTCTCCAGTCGTCCTGCTCTGTGTCCCGTATGTTTCTTTCCATGGGCAATAAACTTTTTCTCCCAAGCAGTTTTTACGGGACCGAAAACACACTTATCCAGAGGTTGTAGTTTATCTGTTAAATTACTCGGAAATTTGACTAGAACGATTTCATTTTCAAGTGCACAGTCAAAATTCTTAAACTTATGTGACTTTTGTGTTCATCGTACAACAGTAATGCTTTCTGGTCTGGTAGATTCTTTGTCATTCGTAAATCTTTTACCAACTTTTCGCTATTCAGATATAACGCCAGTCAATATAATCTTCAAAATTGTCAAAAGTTTACCATCCCCACCTATAGAACGTCATATTGTTATTTCTCTCCGATTGCGAGATTGTCTAGATTAGGGAACAATAACCATATTTCCCTTGAGTGCAATTCATTGTGTGTTTTCAAGAAACTAGCGAAAGAGCAACTATTTGTATTCGAATAAGTATGTAGTCCATTCTGTTAGTATATTTACCTTGTTATTATATTTTCTTTGTATTGGGCTTTTAGCCTGTTTGCTACTGAAATAAATAAATAAATAAACTTTACAAATACAGAATGAAACCAGTTGAACAACAGAGGTTCCTCCATCCATCCATTTGTGGACACAGAATAAACTGTTCCTGGGTAAGCTTTTGGTGTGGTCCACCGAGTTTGCGCTGTGGCTCTTTTGAAAATAATAAAAGGTGGCAAAAATAAACCATCAGTCACTATACAAGCCAAGACACTTGTGGATTCTCTTCTCGAGCCACCTGATAATCTTGAGAGAGTGTTTCCCCATTCTCCAATGGCTTTTATTCTAGATGGATCATTTCCAAAACAACTTTCATCAGCATTGAAGACAAACGCAGCTTTATCAATTTTTTCGTCAATAACAACTTTTTATACAAGTCATATTATGACCTCTGGTTTTCTCTGAACCTTTCTGGAGATGCTCAGGGTTTTTTAAAGACTAAGTTTCATGTTGATTCATGAAGCTCTAATGCCAATCTAAGCCAGGATGGCCATCCTTGAAAGGTGTAAATTTCGTTCTTTAAAAAGGTTGCCGTTAGGTCCCGCCACTCTTCCCTTATTCATGGATATCCCATTCGTGCTCGAGCCTTTGAACATTTCATTATTTGTTCTTCTGTATCGGCACTTAAAACAGTAGAAAGTCTAACACCCATTTTGGATTCTGGCACATTTCTGCCTTTATTCTGTGGAAGATAACTGCTACAGGGGCATTATATTGTTGTGAAGCCTGACGATAAGTGCAATTTTTGTTTTTTTACGTTACTTACTGCCCTGAAGAGATCGTCCTGAGAGTACCTATCTCCCTACAATTTTTTCTTAATATACTTGCTGGGTATTTTTCTTCTTCACTGGAAAGAAATAAGTATGATTTTGTGGTGACAAGTCGATGTTTACACTTACCCCAAATTAGCGTTCACATTTTCCCCTCAGACACATTTCAAAGGGGTAAATGTAAACACTACTTGTTCTGTGTAAATTAATAATCTTGAGGTTAAGACAATCAAATACGTTTCTTCTGGCTTTAATTTCTTTTACTATATTTTCTTCTTTTAATATTTCCTCTATCTCTTGGTTTGTTAATCTATACATATATAAAGGAAAGTCACAACCCTGACTAATCAACGCAGAGCCGAAACCACTGGCACTAAAAACTTGAAATTCGGGTGGAAGGTTCGGTTTGTTACGTAAGGTAGTGCTAAGAAGGGATTTTTTGGAATTCGACCCCTAAGGGGGTAAAAAGGGGTAAAATGTGTTTTCACGAATCCTTCAATATCTCTTACACCCGATAAGATATCAATTTGGTGTTTGCTTGCAAAGATTATCAATGCAAATACCTAGAAACGTATTTTAGGATTTTGCCCTAAGCAACCCCTAAAGGTGCAAATTTGGATTGGGGGTGAATTAAAGAACCCTTCGTATCTCCTATGTTTATTGAGTTAGAACATTCTTTTTTCGCATATAGATGTATTTTTAAAATATTTAGAAAGCTGTTTAAGGGATTTTGAAAATGTTAACCCTAAGGGGGTGAAAAGGGGTAAACTGTGTTTTCACGAATTCCTGAATATCTCTTACACCCGATAAGATAGCGACTTGGTGTTTGCTTGAATAAGTGTCCAATAGAAGTATCTAAAAACATATTTCAGGATTTTGCCCTAATCGACCCCTAAAGGTGCAAATCTGCATTTGGGGTGAATTAAAGAACCCTTCGTAACTCCTAGGTTTGTTGAGCTAGAACATTCTTTTTTGGCATATAAATGTATTCATAAAACATTTAGAAAGTGGTTTAAGGGATTTTAAAATGTTACCCCTAAGGGGTGAAAAGCGGTGAACTGTGTTTTCACGAATTCCTCAATATCTTTTAACCTCATAAGATATCGACTTGGTTTTTTGCATGCATAGGTATCCAATACAAATGTCTAAAAACACGTTTCAGGATTTTCCCAAATCAACCCCTAAAGGTGCAAATCTGGATTCGGGATGAATTAAAGAACCCGTTGTATCTCCTATATTTATTCAGTTAGAACATTGTTTTTTTGCCATACAGATGTATTCCTAAAATATTTAGAAAGTGGTTTAAGGGATTTTAATGTTACCCCTAAAGCGGTAAAAAGGAAAAACTGAAAAGGGGTAAGGTGTTAAGTTTATCTTGCTGTAATTTATGAATACAACATTTAGTTTGTACATATATATTTTAATGTTACTCATTGTTATACTAAAACTATAGTTTTATCAATATATACAAGGAGAACGACAATTACGTACACATTTCCAGGGTGTACATGAAGCATAAAAAAGAGTTGTGGAGGAATTTTTTCGGAAGAATTTTGTTTCTTTTTTCCAACAATATTGTTTTGCGGCGTTTGTTAGTTTAGCGTATTGAGTGAGGGGGTGGGGGCTTCCTAGAATTCATTTGAAATTTAGAAGAAAAAACATTTGTTGCCCGTACGAAGAACGGGCATCTTGTTAGTCTTATATATAGTTCTTCATTTATCTTCTTTGGTCCATATATTCTTCTAATTACCTTCCTTTCAATTTTTTTAGTTTCTCTGCATCTTTATTTGTAATATACATGGT
Source organism: Agriotes lineatus (assembly GCA_940337035.1). Classification (NCBI taxonomy): domain Eukaryota; kingdom Metazoa; phylum Arthropoda; class Insecta; order Coleoptera; family Elateridae; genus Agriotes; species Agriotes lineatus. The sequence continues at coordinate 27,572 of CALNHX010007485.1, read as the reverse complement.
TTCGCTTGCATATAGTACTGCTGGTCTTATTGCTACTTTGTACACTCTCAGTTTTGTTTCCTTACTTATCTGTTTACTTCTCATAATTTCTTTAAATCTGTAGTATGCGTTGTGTCGTGATTTTATTCTTTGTGCTATTTCTATTCTTCTCTCATTTTTGTTACTTATGAGTGTTCCAAGGTATTTGAAGGTTTGAACTTGCTCGAATCTATATTTTCCCATTACTATTTCTGGTGTATTTTCTAATGTCTGTTCTCCACTAATTTTCATGTATTTGGTTTTCTTTTGGTTTATTTCTAAACCTCGTTTTCGTGTTTCATCGTCTATTTTCTTTGTTATTTCCTCCAAGCTTCTCTTGTTTCTTGCCACTACTGCAATGTCACCGGCATACGCAATTACTTGTGTTGGCTTTTGTATTATGGATCCGGTTATTTTACAATTTCTTATTACACCCTTTAATGCTATGTTAAATAGAGCTGCGGAGAGCCCGTCTTCGTACTCTTCTTGTTTATTTCACGGGGTTTGTTAATCCTTCTTGTGTTATTACAGCTGCCTTTGATTTCTCCAATGTCATTTTAATTAGTCACCTTATCTTTGTTGGTATTCCTAATATTGATATATCTTCCATTATCGTTTTCCTTTCCAAACTGTTGAATGCTTGTTTAAAATCTATATATAATATATGCAGGTCAATCTGTCTTTCATAGCATTTTTCTATCACTTGATTTAGTATGTGTATTGCACCATTTGTAGATTTTGCTTGCTTGAATCCATTTTGATATTCTCCTATTTCTCTTTGTATGTATTTATTAGGGATGTCGTACCCGGTCTAAAAACAAACCCGGGTACCCGAAAACAATACCCGGGTACCCTCGGGTACCCGAAATATATAACAAAAATATTGGTGTACCTCTAAACATCTGAGATGGCTACAATATTGTTTCCCTTTACGCCACGAGTGAACTAAATTGAAATAGTACCTACTCACCAATTCAAACTACTCGTAAATATTTTTACACTTCCAAGTGCTATCAAATTCAAATACTTACGTGACTTTTTATCCGAAATTGGTAGTAGTAGCATCAACATCACACAGAGGATGTTTACGTTACTTGATCCCATACTGACGGGTTGAATATTTTCGTGAAGCGGATTTATTGCCCAACATTATGTTGTACTATGGGATGGAGTGATTTTTGTTATTACTGCATGGTTGCTTTTCTAGCGCTTATTTCTGTTGTTTTTAAGTTTTTATCATCTCCGAAAAAGACTGATTTTGCAGAAATTACATAAATACGGGTACCCGGGACCTGAAAATATTCCCGGGTTGACTATTACCCGGGTCGGCATCCCTAGTATTTATTCAATCTTTTTACACTATATGTAGTAGTATTATTCTTCTATAATTGTCACATTTTGTTAGATCCCTATTTTTTGGTATAGGCATTATCATAGTCGCTATTCTTCAGGCATTACTTCTTTTTCCCATACTGCCAATAGTAGCTCATATATTCTTGTTTTTAGCTCATTTCTCCCATTTCTTAACATCTCATTATGTATACTATCTGACCCTGGTGCTTTTCCATTTTTTAGGTTATTTATAATATTATTTACTTCCTCTTGTGTTGGGTTTTCCACTGTTTCTTCTTGCATGTTATTTGATTCTTCATCTTCACTAACGTCTTCTGCTGTTTCCATGTGCTCTAGGTACTCTTGCCATTCATTTTTATTTATTTTTATTATTGCATTCTTCCTTGCTTATTGTCTTATTTATCTATATAGTTTTGTGTTGTTCTTGTTGTCCTTTTCTAGCTCGTCCATTCTTGCTTCTAACAATTTTAGTTTCTTATCTTTTATCAATTTTATTCTGTTTTTTCCATATTTACTTGAACCTTTCATAATCTTTTACCTTGCTTGATCTTATCCATTTTATTCTTGCTTCTCTCTTTTTCTTTATCATTTCGTCGCACTCATTATCATACCAATTATTTTTCTTCTCTATTTGTTTTCTTTTTATGGTTTTTTTATGCTTCTATTATTGCAGTTTTTATGTTTTCCCATTTGTTTTCTATGTTTTCATTTTTGTTTCTCCTTCCTATTTGTGTTCTGACTTCTTCTTGGAACTTTATTTTATTTTCTTCATTACTTAGATTCCTTACATTCCATTTTTTTGTTATTCTTTTGATTTCATTATCTCTTACCAGTCTTAACTTTGCTTTAGCTATTACTAGGTAGTGGTCCGTATTTACGCTGGTTCCTCTATAGCAGGGATGAGCAGCCCGCAGGTCGCATGCGGCCTGCCACACTTGGCCCTTCAAAGATGTTAGTACTAGGGATGGTAAAACCTGTTCCGCTAAAGGATCAAGTGCACCTGATCCGGCACCGACTCCGAACTAGGTGCAAGAAACTAGGTTCAGTTCCGCTTGCGGTCACCGGGAAATAGCAGGTCTCGCCATACGCTGGAGCGGTCGGAGTCGGATCTCGGGCGGATCTGCACCTACAGTCGCATGTTATGACTCAAATGTTGATGTAGGGGACGTGGTTTTGATTTGAATCCGACGGCTCCGGTCGGAACTTTTTGCTGGGTCGTCTATTTCAATTGTAAAAGATTTCTTTGATTGCATTAGCAGGGCATCAATAAGTATTACAATTAAATATGTCTATTACAATTTAAAATTATGAATGTTTTCCCTTTTTTCTATTTATACCTTACAGTAGCCTACATGGTCTATGATTTTGGTACAACACACGAGGCATTGCCATAACGATCCCGCAATTCCGAATCCGAATCTGAAATTCCTTGCGTAAATTATGCAGTTCCTAGTCAGTTACGAACGATTGGGAAGCGCAAACCGCAACGATCCATTTCCATTCCGATTTCAAATTCGACGTCTTTGCAGTCCAAGAAAGAGGAGCGATCCGATCCACTTCGTAGGAGCGAGAGTCCGGCATTCCGTTCCACAGTTCCGCCGCTCCGCGCTCCTTAGCACTGGGGCGGTTTGGCTTAGGTGCAAAACGGTTCGATTCATTGAAGGAACGATGGATCACTCCTAGTTGCGCGAGTCCGGCATTCCGTTTACAGGTGCGCCGCTCCGCGTGCTGGCGCGGTTTGGCTAGGTGCACAGCGGTTCGATTCATTGAAGGAACGCCGGATCAGGCGACCTACTCTTTAGCGAGCGCCGAACCAGGTGCACCTACTCCGGCAACCGAACTAGGTTCAAAAGAGTAGGTTCGGGAATTGACAACCATCCCTAGTTAGTACTACTAAAGATGTTGGCTTCTAAAAATTCCTACAGTGTACCCTAGGCCTGTTAACTCAATTTTTGTAAATGATGCCGACATCATAGATAGGCACTGATGCCATCATCTATAAAAATTAAGCATCGGCATTTCTTGGTATGAAATGTTATGCCAGGCGGCTTCGTTTGACACTACGCATATGTGTGTGTGTACAAAAATTAATAACGGAATTTGAATCGCGATTTAAAATATTTCGATCAGAAAAAACCGTTCTTAGTTTTAACATTTTTTCTTCGCCATTTAATATAGAAGTGGAAACAGTTCCAATTACATGAATTAAGAAAAATTCCCAGGATTAGGCGCACATGCAAAGCAAATAATGACACTTTTTGGAAGCACCTATGTTTGCGAACAATTATTTTCCGCAATGAAAATAATGAATGCAAAGCGATCACCGATCGAGATTAAATGATGTACGGTTGATGGCAAAGAAGCAATGTCAAATTTCTCATTAAATAATATTTTTCCACATATAACTTTCGCGATTTTTTTAATAGTGTTTCTATTACCGAGTGTTTTATTTCTATAATTTTTTATACTAGCTTTATATTGGTAATAAAGAGATAATTTGAGTTCATCATTCAGTATTTGTATTATCATACGTTAAGTTTCTTACATGCACAACATTTTTAAATTTGTAGCTGGCCCGTTGTACGAAAAGGTTGCTCATCCCTGCTCTATAGGATCTGACGTCTTCTATTATATTTTCCCTTTTCTTTTTAATTAGCATGTGGTCTATTTGGTTTCCTTCAGTGATTTTGTGTTCCTTTTTATGTTTGTATTTCGTGCTTACTATAAACAAATTAAATTCCTCTGCTAGGTTACATAGTCTTGTTCCTTTGTCGTTAGTTGTTTTCATGCAGTGTTTTATTGCCTGCTACGTTTCGTATGTGTTCTTCTTTTCCTATCATTGCGTTTAAATCGCCCTTACACTATTAACGTGTCGTATTTTGGCATTTTCTTACATGTTCTTTCTATGGTTTCGTAGAATATGTCTTTTTTTTCAGTTGTTGCTACTTCGGTTGGTGCATATGCATTTATTATAGAAATATTTGCTATCTGGTTTTTTACTCTTAGATATGAAATTCTACCATTTATTTTCTTGAATTCCAATATTTGATTTCTGAATTTTTTATCAATCATAAATGCTGTTTTTTTTTCTCCTGCATATAGTACTGAGTATTTTTCTTTATCTATTCGTCCTTCATCCCCTAGTTTACATTGACCCCATTTGACCGTATAAAGCTGGGTACTGAATTGAGCGTTTTTTCGTGCACACACGTTTCTTCGCAAAAATTTAAACATGTACACAATCGGTCTTATTTGTACGAGCACGCAAATTTGGGCTGGTACTTAGAGCAATTTTATGCACAAACTGTTCGTGCGCGCAAAAATGCTCAAGTCAGTAAGCACCTCACAAGATTTTGTGTATTCATGTTTGTTGGTTTTCAAATTTGATTTGATGCTATGCCTTGGGCTCTAATTTTCACGCCACGGGCCATAAACACCTTATGCCCTTGGTATATAAATAACTATTATTTTTCTTCAGGAGAGTAAAGTTATTTTTTAATAAAATTAAGTTTTAGAATCTTATCTTGTTTAGGAATTTAGGACAGATACGGGTGTTGTCATATTATTCTATTTTTAACAACATACATTATGACAAATAACAAATAGCCAATTTCGCTATAATCCGCTCTTTAGTGATAATAGACAATACTTTATAGCAGTTTTGATACAGTTTCGGTACAGGCATATGATACTACTGATTAGTAGCTTCCCATGATACAAGAAAATGTGAAATAAATGAAGTTAGTCCCTTTTTGTGTGACAATTTGTTTCACTTGTTTCTGCCACTTTTATAACTTGTAATAACACACAGCGTGTTAATTTAATGATAAATAAACCTAAAGTAAACAGTAGTGTGTATTATACCGGGTGCTGACTTGCGCGACGCACCATAGGAATTTGCATAGTAAATTCTTTATGTTCAATTATTTGCTCCCCTAATTATTTTAGAGCTAAAGTGTAAATACATTTTTTGTAGAGAAAAAAATACTGCATCCATTCATACTGTTGCTAACAATTTTTCATTTTCCAGAGCCGAAGGAATGCAAAAAATAAAACTAGCATTTTTACAAAAATCAGTGATGCCATGGAATTATTGAAACAAGCCAATGCCAACGCAAGTGCGTGCGGGGCGATCATCCATTCACTGTCGTCAAAAGATTGAGCGTATTGTCGTTTTTCTCATTTTGATGTAAGTTCTGAACCTCATTATTGCACCTGTAATTATTTAATAACCTGTCTGAAGTCTTACAGCCGTATTCATAGTCGTTCGCCAGCGACTCGCCGCCGAGTCGCTGGAGTTTCGTTATGAATAGTATGTTGGCGGCACTGTACGTCTATGTCAAATTCGAGGTTAGCAGGTTAGATTTTGCGTCAGTTTTGACAGAAATTGACACAAAATCTAACCTGCTAACCTCAAATTTGACATAGACGTACAGTGCCGCCAACATACTATTCATAACGAAACTCCAGCGACTCGGCGGCGAGTCGCTGGCGAACGACTATGAATACGGCTGTAAGACTTCAGGCAGGTTATTAAATAATTACAGGTGCAATAATGAGGTTCAAAACTTACACCAAAATGAGAAAAACAACAATACGCTCAATCTTTTGACGGCAGTGAATGGATGATCGCTTCGCACGCACTTGCGTTGGCATTGGCTTGTTTCAATAATTCCATGGCATCACTGATTTTTGTAAAAATGCTAGTTTTATTTTTTGCATTCCTTCGGCTCTGAAAAATGAAAAATTGTTAGCAACAGTATGAATGGATGCAGTATTTTTTTCTCTACAAAAAATGTATTTACACTTTAGCTCTAAAATAATTAGGGGAGCAAATAATTGAATATAAAGAATTTACTATGCAAATTCCTATGGTGCGTCGCGCAAGTCAGCACCCGGTATACAAAAGACCAAAGAAAGATTTTGGAAATTGCAAATCAAGAATAATTGACTGAATTTGCATTAAAATTGAAGGTGTTAACACTGTTCAAAGCGATAATCGTAATATTAAGTACTGAAACAATATTAAATTTAGGAGATGTAGGATAGTAACATTTGGGGAAGATATATCTAGGAGGTACAGTTCCGCGAATTGTGTTACTATATTTAAAATTATTAATAAAATTTATACATTTAACACAGTGTCATGTATAAAAGAATTGTAATGATTATCTATTTGTTGCCATTGGAATATTAATAAATAAGATTTTTTGTATTGCTCGATATATAACATTTCTAGTTCCTAATTTCATAGTAACAGCATGAACAATGTCTTTTTAAAACAATCCTTTTAGTGAATTATGCAATAACAAATTTTGGAATGATGTCATGGCATACAAAAACTGCTATAAAACGCTTTTATATATTGCTTCAGTTGAATGGGCGTAAGGTGTGTATATTTGTCTATTGTGTCATTGCAGCTATTTTCTATTATTCGTTAATCGTTAATGGTTATCCCTGGCCTTAATTCTTGATAACAGAAGTTATTTAGTTTTAAAAATAGATAGGAGAGAAGTGTTTTATTTTATTACAATGAATCTTACAGAATTGTATTTATCTTTACTTACTTTCTGAAACTATAATTAAATATTTGAAACTTATTTGAATATCTTGAAATTCATCAAGTTCATACACAAATCAAATATTTAAATATGTATCGCATTGTAAGTAGTTTTTTGTTGGTTAAAAATGCAAAACTTTGTTTTATATTTTCCTCTAATTTATGTTCAATTAAAACCAATTTTACAGAAAATTCAAGCATTTTACTCGCAAAATGGAAGATTATCCGCACAATAATAATTCTGCTTTCGTTTTATAGAACAACATATTCTTCCGGCGTCGACGATGTCACTAACATCAACCACATGTTGGACACCCAGTCCTCGAAGCCACTGAAGACGAGGAACTCCAAATCTGAAAAAGTGGCTAGGAAATCACGGTATAAAACATCCGACTACTCGTCCGAGGAGGGCGACCAGCAAGTGACATCGAGCGAGTCGTTCGAGCAGAATTCTACCAATCAGTTTCTCGAGGACTCCCGTCGATCTGTCAGCCGGTCCTCGAACATATCTGCGCTAGATTATTACAGAGCCGCAGGAGACTATTGGAAGTAAGTGGGCTTTGATTTAAAGAGCAAATGCGCAAATACTACAATTTTTAGTAAGCGTTTGGCAGTTTTTTGTTTTTGCCAATGATTTAATCTGTTTAAATAACAATTATATACATTGATATTCTAAAATCTTATATATAATTTCATGATTTATTGAGTAGTGTTTTCAAAATTTACTTAATTTGTAACCTATGTTTACAATAGTTATGTTGTACAGCTATAAAAGAATTTCGGTTTATTAAACATATTAATTTTATTGAAATAGTAATAAAAGAATAATAACAACAATAGCGATTGATATTACGTGTTATAAAAGCAAGGTTAAAAATTCCCCATTTGAAGCAAATATTGGAACAAAAAGTATACGACTTTACAGTGATGTAACTGTAATCTACACAGAGTTGAATTGTTGATTTTCAATCTAGGCGAATCAGGGATAATTTTATTATTTTTTAGATTTTGGTGGCGGGGGGGGGGGCTTCAGCCTCTTCTCTGGCTACGTCATTGTCTAAAGCAATAAATTTAAGTAGCTTCCTTTAAATAACTCGATTGTTTTACATATTCTGACATATGCAAACTCACATTCTTTTCAATAAAAACGATAAATGTGTTACATTCTTTAAATCGAAAAAAGTGGGTTTTTAATAACCTTCAAGTATAAAAGGTTGAGACATGTGGTGGATATAATAATAATTAAAAATTGTCTAGTATCAGCTCTCTCCCCCTATTTATTAAAATATGAAACACCCGCTATTGCCAGCATTAACCACTATTTATTGCTCTGCGAGTGTCTCCCAAATAACAATTCATAATAACGTAGTTTTTTACATGTAGTGTGTGCTACGTTTATTAAATGTGATCTTGACAAGTTCAACGTGTTTATATATTTAAAAATGTATTTCTTGGAAAGAGCAGATTTTTGAAAACAAGCTGTCCTCGACTAAATTGTTTCTGTAATACTATATGCAAGCTGTTTACAACATCATTTGCAATTCATTATCATAACTACTGCGAAAAACAGCGGTAGGAAGTTGATATTTTGTTGATTGTGGTTATGTTCGAGATAGCATCTATATTAGTGTAATTAATTCGCATTTTATGTTTGCAAAACCAGTTTTATCTTGTAAATGACCAAGAAAAACTTTTGATTCTTTTAATTTTAATCAAAATATTTCCATTATTACCTATTTGTATTGGTTAGAATTATTTTGTCTTTCCCAGATTTCTAATAAGTCGGGGATTAAAGTGAAATAATAATTTAATATACTGGCCGCCATAAATAAATGAACACCCAGTAAATGTTGGTAAATTTGAATGAAATTTTCAGAAAAGATCAATTTTATTCGTAGATACAATCAATTGATCAAATTACCACAATGGAAAAAATAAAAAATCTTTTTGTTTTTATGTTAACATTATTTACTTAGTTGTCATTATAGAGCGTACTTGAGAGTTTAGTTAGTCTTGTTAGTGTGTAAAAAGATGCCTCCTGTTCGGCAATGTGCGAATTTTCATCAATTAACTGAGTTCGAACGTGGTAGAATAATCGGTCTACGAGAAGCTGGATTATCTATTCGTGATATTGCTGCTCGTGTAGGACGTAGTGTCACTATAATCTCCCTATGCTGGAGAAGATGGACAGAAAATAATAAGGAACGAAGACGTTTACAACCTTGTCGTCCCAGATCACCACTAATCGTGAAGATCGTGCTCTTAGGCTTGTGGCTTTTCAGGACCGTTTCTCGTCGACCAGGTAACTTGGTGATAGATGGAGAATCTGGATTCCGTTTATGGGCCTATGATGGTCGCAGAATGGCCAGAAGACGTGCCGGAGAAAGGAGAGACATGCAGTTTTCTGTAGAACGACATACCGTTCTTACTCAAGGTGTGATGATATGGAGGGCTATTTGCCATGGAAGTAGATCTGTAGTAATTATTCGAGGAACGCTAAATACAATTGGTTACATCAATAACGTGCTGGAACCAGTGTTAGTTCCATATCTTCAGCAACTGGTAAATCCCAGCAAGATAATGCGCGGCCACATACCGCTAGGGTTACTGCAGAGAGTCTGGAAATTGCTGATGTTGATCGTCTTCCACGGCCTTCTCATTCGCCAGACTTATCACCAATCGAACACGTGTGGGATATGCTAGGACGCAGGATCAATGATTTATGACCACCCGCAAACAGTCTAGATGTTCTCCAACAACGGATTTTAGAAGCTTGGGATTCGATACCACAAGCTACTATTGATTCGCTTATTTCAAGTATGTCTAATAGACTAGCTGAATGTGTAAGAAACGCAGGAGGATCAACGCATTATTAGTGTTTGAAAATTGTTGCAATAATTGGATCTGGCTGTAATTTTCATCGTTTCTTAGTACGAATAAAATTAATCTTTTCCGAAAATTTCGTCGTGCCCGCAAGTGTATCAGACTTCACGGATCCCATGTTGAACCCTCTTACGAAGTTTTTCACTAAGCAGTTAAAGTTTAACTTTTTATTGAAACTGTGTTGGTGACAGGGAAAAATTCCTCTTTTTCATATTCAACTCGACAGAAGTTAGGGGACTAACAGTGTAAATAAAATCTAGTTTTTTCGAAAACAGTTAAGATTAGCGACATGAATGAAGAGTAGTTAATTTTTAGTCAATAGTTAAAGGTATGTAAAAAACTTTGTCCAAAGTTCTTATTATACAGGACGTAAAAAAATCTAGTCCGTCCCTGCAGCTGTGAGTAATTTACAACACTTTCTTGGATACTAATTTGAAGGGTCTTACCTGGTATACATCATATTAAAAAAAATTGGAATATACCTGGTGGTTCAATAATAAACTTGATTCCATTGGAGCTCTTTGGGAGCCCATATCTCCGAGGAGGAGGCCTATAGGAAAAAAAGTTTATAAGAACTTGTAGTATTCTTTTCATGTTTTGTTCAAATCCGGGGGATTTTCCACATTTTCCCGGACAACCTGTATAGGCTAGTTAACGCAAAAATAATGTTTGGGGTTGCCAATAAAATATTAATAATAGAAATAGCCAAGAAGACTGTACTAAGGAGAAATAACTCGCATTTTGAAGCAGACCGTTAAAAGTTGACCAATATGGCGGTCGTCGTGTACTATTATCCATTCACAAAACTCGTGTACTGTCAATGTCAAATATTTACTGAGTGTAACTGGAAATTCGGACCGTGTTTTAACAATTAATAACACATTTGAATTACACTCCATTTGATTAACAACCGTAAACTGACTTTTAACCGCGATTACAGGTTAATTTAGCTCGCTTCCAACTCTCGAATGGCAGCGAAAATGACCGAAAATAGTACACGCTGTTGACAGCGCCACAATGGCTACCCCCGGCATTGGGGCCGCTTTTATATACAGCCGTCATAGCAATTTACATCTCCATAGTACAGTCTTCTTGGAAATATCAAAGAAAACTTTTCTTCAATTTAAATGCCAGTATACAACGTACAAATTTACGAAAACCAATTAAAACCATGGCCTCCTATTTTTACATAGTGATACACGACTTTGGTTTTTTAATCAAAGACCCTGTATGTTTTTAGATATTTAAAATCAGTGCTAAAAATGCTTTATGATAGAATGCTAAAACTAACATTGTTTAATTCATTATTTTTTTTAATTAAAAAAATGTATTTACCTAAAGTCGACCATGATTTTTGCAACATCAGTAACATTCGAATAAGAAATGCAAAACTAATTCCACTTGATTCTAAAAGTTCTTCATGACCGAATTATCACAACAAACATACTAAAACAATTGAAAACTACAAGGAAAGAGCTTTCCAACTATGTGCGATATTCGCCATTTCGTTTAAAAGTAGCATTTTAAAAAATCAAAAATACGAAAAACAATTAAAACATTTATTGTTTTATTAAAAATAAAACGCTGTGTCTAGGTGCACGTTAACGTGTACCAAATAAAATATTTAGGTACACGCGAAAACGTGTCCTCTTCATCTTGTAAAATATGTACTTGACACTCTAAAATAACAAAATACGGTTAAGTATATGTATAATTATTATAAATTAATAAATCTCTCACAGTACATAAATCTTTCAAGGTTGTCATTTTCCCAGTAGAACCAAAGAGTTTTTTTTTGTATAATTTTTTTGTTGCCACGTACATCCAATAAATCTTTAACTTGAGGCTTTTCTTCCAAATTCAACGTTCTATTTGCAGTTAAATGACTATAATAGTGGAGTACTTGAAATCTGAGAATGGCTTGGTAACGATTCCGGCCATTATTTTTTTTTTTATTTTTTTATAAATACTTTGGGTCTGTATTTATGTCTGGAGGTGAATGTGACCGCACTATTAAATGGAGGAGGGGATAAATTGGCCCGAAAAATGTGCAAAAATGGGGTTTTTACGGATGCCTTCAACAATTCAATTCGAAATAAAAAAACGTTTGAATAATAAATGGAGCTATTCTGAATACAAACAATTTGAGCTTGGATTTATGAAAATCGGTTAACCGGTGCGAAAGTTATAGCTCTTTGACCGACCTCACCTGTTGGAATTGTTTCTCAGGGATTTCTTACTCAGGGCGGTCGGTCGGATCCTGTTTTTGGGGGGATGGCATGCAATTAGAGCGTCCGTCTTTTTTTTAATTTATAGATTCACGGGCATACGAGAAGATGTGCCACGGGTAAGATGCTTGGTCTAAAGGGGGCAGAGGGGGAGGGGGGGGGGCCGCGAAAACCCATTCAAACCCGCCTAATTGCCTCTGTAATTGGCCTATTTCAAAAATCTTAACGCCAAAAAATCCCGCGCCGTGCCTCCTTTACCCAACACAAAGGATTTTAATAACGCGCGGTAAATAAAAATTATAGCAAAAAAAGCCTTTTTTATTATTTTTTTTTATTTAAAATTGATTTTTTAGGGGTAAGAAAAAGCGAAGGGTGTAAAAAAACTACATGATGGGACGCAGTTTTTTTCCCCCACAATCTGGACTCGGGCACATTTTTGTCCGGTGGATAGGAGGGGAGGGGCGGGGGGTCAAAGTTCCCGGCCCCTAGCAGGGAGACGGAAAGGGTTACAGTGTTTACACTTGGTTCATAATGAAGATCTATCGTTCCTCTTCATAATATATTTGTCTAAATTTCCTACGTTAATTAGGGCCTGCAGGAGCCCGAGATACAAATTAGAATCTGCAATGCATTTTATGCCGAGTAGCAGTGGGATGCCGGGGGCATGGCTTACGCTCTGGATTTTTCATGCTAATGCGTTTTCTTACATTTCTCTCATGATACATATTTGATGATGAATTAGCCCAAAGTTCTGCACAGAATATGCAATTGATATTGAAGTCGAAGGCCAAGGTGGTTCTACGTGTACAATGACTTCTATCAGTTTTCGCTTCAGCAGTCGTAGGTTTATACTTTGTGAAGGGTATGTAACAATTGAGGTGAAAAGTTTGTTCAGTAGCACTAGACGATATGCGAACATTATTATACTTATAGTAATCCTTATTTGCACTTCGCATCGTTTTCAAGCCCCTGCTTTTAACAACCCGCACGGGTTGATCATCTAGGATGTCCAGATTACAAATTGTACAGACCTTTAATTCAGCCATACTGATGTCAGGTTTGCTGATTTATCTGAGTGAGATGTCCGAAATCCAGAAATCAAGAGGCAGCCGCATTTAATCCCATGTGACAGTCTGTGATAGACGTGCACTGACAAGTACTGGGTTTTCCAATGCCAGGGTCAATCTTGAAGCAAATGTGTCTGTCGATTACCTATCAAATCAACGCTACAATATATTATATGTATGAAGCATATATATATATTTCAGTGCTACAGGCCTTTCAGGCCCATGACTTAAAACAATAAGCAAACATTTCAGTTTACACATTTCTCTTAAACTACGTTTCCTCGATTTTCTTCACTATCTGTCTCCAGCAGTTTCTGTCCTGTGCCTTCCGTTTCCAATTCTCAGTTCCCACCGTTCTAATGTCCGCTAACACAGAGTCTAACCACCTCTTCTTTGGTCGCCCTCTTCTCTTCTTTCTTCCACTTCCTTCATAGTATAGTATAATAGTCTCGCGTATCGAGAACATTCAGAAGCATCCCGTGGAAAATTGTAGATGCACTTACTGCTGCTTGTAGCGTAATGAATCTCCGAATCAACAAAACTTCAACAATATTTATTCTTACTGTACACAGAATAAAATGTCGCAGAAACAACGTGCAACCAATAAGACGGTAGAACAATGAGCGTAAGCCAAGCCCCCGGCATCCCGCTGCTACTCGACATAAAATGCATTGTAGATTCTAATCTGTATCTCGGGCTCCTGCAGGCCCTAATTAACGTAGGAAATTGAGACAAATATATTATGAAGAGGAACGATAGATCTTCATTATGAACCAAGTGTAAACACTGTAACCCTTTCCGTCTCCCTGCTAGGGGCCGGGAACTTTGACCCCCCGCCGATCCCCTCCTATCCACCGGACAAAAATGTGCCCGAGTCCAGATTGTGAGGAAAAAAAAACTGCGTCCCATCATGTAGTTTTTTTACACCCTTCGCTTTTTCTTACCCCTAAAAAATCAATTTTAAATTAAAAAAAATAATAAAAAAGGCTTTTTTTGCTATAATTTTTTTATTTACCGCGCGTTTTTAAAATCCTTTGTGTTGGTTAAAGGAGGCACAGCGCGGGATCTTTTGGCGTTAAGATTTTTGAAATAGGCCAATTACAGAGGCAATTAGGCGGGTTTGAATGGGTTTTTGCGGCCCCCCCTCCCCCTCTGCCCCCTTTAGACCAAGCATCTTACCCGTGGCACATCTTCTCGTATGCCCGTGAATCTATAAATAAAAAAAAAACGGACGCTCTAATTGCATGCCATCCTCCCAAAAACAGGATCCGACCGACCGCCCTGAGTAGGAAATCCCTGAGAAACAATTCCAACGGGCGAGGTCGGTCAAAGGGCTATAACTTTCGCACCGGTTAACCGATTTTGTTTGTATTCAGAATAGCTTCATTTGTTATTCGAACGTTTTTTTATTTCGAATTGAATTGTCGAAGGCATCCGTGAAAAACCCATTTTTGCACATTTTTTGGGCCAATTTATTCCCCCGTCCCTTAAATAGTGCGGTCACATTCACCTCCAGACATAAATACAGACCCAAAGTATATATAAAAAAAATTTTAAAAATCATGGACGGAATCGTGGTCCTTTTTTCCAGTACTCCACTATAAACCACCTAGAATATTATATAAGTTATAAATGTTCTTACAAGTTTCTCATCTAATTTTTGGACAAGTTTTATCCGAGTATGAGAAAGCGCATGTTCTTTGAAAGATCCTGTTTATATTTTTTATCTACGATAGTGTGTAAAATTGCCTTTTAGTTGGCAGATTTAGGGCCGGTTGCAGAAAGCAATGTTAAGTCTGGAGTTAGCTAACGTCGCGTCAAAGTGAACAAAATCGCATCAAATTTTGTTTACTAATGTATTAGTTACCATAAGCATTTCATATTTGATTCGTTTTTGTTCACTTTGACGTCGCGTTAGCTAACACCAGACTTAACATTGCTTTCTGCAACCGGCCCTTAAGTTTGTAAAACGACTGTTTAATAACATGTTTTCATTAGTTTACGTCGCCAGTAGTAACGTGTTTAAAATATCTCATTAGGCACGTTGTCAGTACCAACGTGTTTTAAAATTTTTAAAACACGCCAAATGACGACCGGTTGCTGGTAATCGTAACTTACAATAATTTTTTTTTATATTTACCGTGTTTTTTAGATTCTATCTTTCGTAGATAAAATATTGTACGATACACATGCGTAAAGCATCTTTAGTCACTCGCGGGGCTTAAAACGTTCGCTCACTCGCGTTTTAACTCTGTCCCACTCATGCCTAAAGAGTAGCTTTACGCACTTGTATCGTAAATTACTATTATTAAACAGTAATAAAAACTGAAGTGTATTCTATACCTGGGACATGTCATGGTTACAATGATTTTCGGCGAATTCTTTTACCTCAAAGACACCTTTTTTATTAGCGCAAATTTTAATTACTGCAGGACAATTCATTTTATGAGTTCTAAAAAAAACATGGCATCGGGCCCATACACAGTATTAAAAAGCAATAAATATACCCACCGACATTTTCTTAATCTTTTTCCTCTAACTCTTAATTTACCACCATGAATGCAAGTAAAATGTACTTCATAGTACTTCAACTTCTCATCTAGTTCGCGTTTTAAAACTTTCCTACTGTTCTTATAGATCGGCTGCTTCTAATAACATACTTCTGTTTGTTTTAATCTTTATATCGTTTTAAGTCACTTCGAAATTCATCAAATGGACAGAATACTTGACCAAATCGCATAATTAAATCGCTTAAAACTCGACTAAAAGATGCCAAAAAAAACATAAGCACTCCTCGCTTACCTTCAAATCCGATTTCAAACCTAACCTCAATCTCTGTCTCAATATACTCAACGTGCACGTTTGAATATTTTGCTTCACGTGTACCTTAATATTATTTTCGGTACACGTTAACGTGCACCTAGACACAGCGAAAATAAAACATGTTTTAGAAGCAAGTTGAATTTGTTTTGAATTTCTTGTTTGATTGTCAATAATTTTGCGTGTCATGACCTACTCAGGTAAATAAATTTTTTAATTAAATCGATCAGGTCAAAAATTTTAGTGTAAGATGCTGTTATAAAGTTATTTTAGCGCTGATTTAAAATATCTAAAAATATACAGTGTTCCATTTAAAAAAAAAGCAAAGTCCTATATCACTTCATAAAAGTAGGAGGCCATGGCTTAAATTGGTTTAAGTCAATTTGTAGGTTATATACTGGTATTTAAAACAAGAAGTTTTTTTTATGTCTATTATTAAGGAAGTTACGTACTGTACGTAATTTCAAATTTGCTTTTTTGTTATTTTCACATTTTTGTGTAACACATTGATTATAGAAATATAGTTTTTAACATATCACAATCAACAAATTTAAAATTTAATAAAAATGTAATTACACATTAACTAATTTATTTGATTTCTTATTTGCTGCATCTGTCTGCTATACAAAATATATATTAGCATTTCAACAAGGTCATAAAAGAACTGCCTAATTTTTGTTTCATCAATCATCAACATTTGCATTAAAGGAAAATGTGCAAAATTTTAAATGTGCTTATCATATTGTTATCACTTAACCTTGTTTGTGTTAGCTCTGGTGTGCCAGTAATTTAGTTTCAAAGCTATTTTAAACAGGTTAATTTAGCAGCAGACTTTAGTGTTTTACCACTGTATTACTGAAATGCTTAACCAGTAATGTATTAAGCTACCTCTCTAATGAAATATTGTTTTTTCCAGTAAATTTCCAAAAACTGACTACACCTACTCACGTCATTCAAAAGATCGCACAGAAATTGCACCAGGAGTGGTGGCTATGCCCAATATGTCTCGGAAATCTCTACATAGTTATGATTCTTACTCCGATTATATAACATCTAACAAACATACCAATACTGAATCGTTCGACCATGAAGAGGTCGACTATTCTATAAAATCTAATAATTCTAAACTCTCGTCCACCTACAATTCCGGTAATGGTGAAAGTTATCTCAGGATGAGATCTCGTGCTTTGTTCTCTAACAACAACTATGGGGACAAATACACCTCATCATACGCTTCGTCCACTACAAGAAAATCATTCGTCTCCAGGATGGTTACAACAATTACCAGCATTTTTGTAACTATCTTTACATGGATCTCATCAGCAGCGTACTACGTGTACTCTACGCAAAATTCAGGCCTGATTTGGTTTGGCAAGAAATTCCACACGGTTACCACTCGTCTCATGCTGTGGGACACGTGGCTGCTGAAGTCGTCGACCCAGAAGAAGAAACTGTCCTCACTACTAGCTCTTTGTCTAATTCCGTTGGGGATTTTGGCAGGTAAGATTTTTGATATTTTTTGATCATTTTTAACATTCGCGCCTAATAAACTTGACCCGAATCGTCGAAATGCTAATGAAGGAAAACGTATCTTACAGGGTTACACGTCCTGCTGGCCAGTGGCGTGCCCCTTGCCCCACCCTGCCACCCCCACTGCGGACGCATTGCCTCTTCTTACGTTAACACTCTCATAGATTCTGCTTATGACACATTGCACTACTTTAAAATGAGCTCTAATTGATGCGCTCGCTGCACCGGCACCGTATCACTCGCATTAATCGCATCCAGGCTAATAAATCCCATTTCGAAATCTGGGGGCTAAACCGTATTAGATACGATTTTTTGCTAGTCAGGGTTGATCGATCGTACAATGAATAGTGGGCAGCGACTGCAATGCGCAAGAATTTTGCCAAGTTAAAGTTTTATCTTGTAAAATGTCAAAACAAGTGTAATTTCTCAAATTTAGGTTTTATTCGACTATACTATGTATGAAGGTGGTGCACATTATCTTCCATTTTTTTTATTTGTGGTGATTCTCACAGCCATGAGACTTGTCAGTGAAAAAAAATTAAAATAAGACACTTAGAGAATACTTTTATAGGTAAAAACAAAGTTTACATTTTTTCCAAGGCACAGCCTGCTTGTGGTCATGCAATATTTAATTTTGCAAATAAAAATCTGCTATGATTGTATTAGTCTAATAATTATACATATCCCAGAAATAAAATTCATAAAAACAATAGAATCTGTGGAGATGCCCTTTTTAGCTTTCTGATTAAAATTCTACAAATTTTTTCCAAAACCAAAGTAGTGCTTAAGCCGCCATTTTGGAAAACGGAAGCCCAAATGCAGTTTTTTTGACATTTTTCTGTAAAGTCGTCCATTTTACAAAATAAAAGTTCAAATAAAATTTGTTCAGCATGAAATTATCTACAACTTTTGTTATTACCATTTTGTTGTTGGTTTAAACCGACTGTAGCCCATAATATAATAAATAACCAAAATTCTATCATTGCTATTAAAATTAATAATTGTTGAAACAATTATGTTGGTTCATTCTTCTTAATTTCATGATTTGTCGATTTAAAAACAAGGTGCCCCTCGGTACTGAAGTTCCTTTTTTTTATCTCTCATGTGGTTTAGTTGCCTCAAGGCCCAGGTACAAAATAACTATTTTTTGCTCTAATAACACAATAAAACCTCTTCAAAGTGTTCCTATTTCAAAAATTAAAACAACCATAGTCACTCTTTTATTCATCGTTGCTCAGACCAACTAGGCTATAAACATACCAGAGCCAACATGACATGACATTATACCCGTATGGGGCAATAAATAGCTCGTCATTTTGAGCCTCCATGATTGGTCCAAAAAAAAAAAAAGTATTGAGAAAAGCTGTAGATAATTACAAGACGATTTCAAGAAAAATTTCCGTCCATTTTCCAAGATGGTGGCTTGAGCAAAACTTTTGTTTTTGCAGAATTTATAGAATATTAATGAAAAAGTTAAAAACAGCTTCTCTACAAATTCCCTTGCTTGTATGAAAAAACTCATTTAAAACAGTGAATGGTCTATATAAAAAACTTTAAATTTAACGAAGGAAATATTTAATCTTGCGCACCAATTTTCTATTTGAAACTCGTTTGTTTATTTGTGTTTTTTATGTATAGTATGAGCAAAAAGGAAGCTCATCAAAGACGCCTTCGTAATTTAAAAGTCACATGTATTATAACACCAAAAAGTTATGTCTTGTCCTTGTAACTGGCATTTTATAAACAGTGCCTAATATCGCAACATGATCATGACCGTGATCAAAACTTCCCATAATAAACGCATCCCAAATAATGTCAAAGCCTGCAGAAGAAGAGCATAACCTCACTTTGTAACAAATGTCAAATGGCAGCCTGGTGTTGTTACCTATACACATGATTTCGACATTCCAAAAGTACCCTTGATGAATTTTCTTTTTGCCCATGCGATATTTATAACTTCTGTATGTTGAAAAATTCAAATTGCAAATTGGTACTTTTTGACCAGACTTTAACTGAAATGTGTCAACGGACATGATTGTTTGTTTTGAATACAGATTTTACAGATTACTTTCTGTCTGTGTCGTTAACAGTGGTGGCTTCAACGGCCACAAAAATCTGGTGCCGAACTCACTACAATTTTTAAATCCGTGCTTTGGCAATTGTTTCAGCCCGTTTAGCTTAGTGAACCAAATTTGAAGTTATTTCTTCCATACGTAAACGAACGAGGAAATAGCAAAATTATGTCATTGATTAGAATGAAAATTTTAAAATTTTGATAGACCAAGGTGCACATTACACTTTTCACATTTGCAGAGCTTCTGGTGAACTGCAAACTGCAATAAATCTAACCTAGCTTTTTCATCGCTGCTCTACATTTCATATTCTCACCAAGAATTGTAAATTGCTAAATTTTCTTGATCGAATGAGTACTGCAGTAAGAAAGTAATTATAGTATATAGGGGCAACATTTCAACTTCGGTAACCAAAATCCATAGTACTGTTAAAGTAGAGTTTGACAAATATAGTTCGATAGGGCCTAAAATTTTCTCAAAATGGAGGGACTGATTTCCTATCAGTGGTATGTTAACGACGAGGCTTACAAACCAATGTTATAATAGATATAGCATATTATAGCATACATAAAAAACTTGTTTGTTTTATATTTAAAAAAATTATGTAATTTTCAATTTTGAATGAAAAATGTTGAACTTTTTTTTTCACAAATTTGATTGTTCCAAGTTGTTGAAGAAACAATTTTATTATTAATGAGCATTTCATTGACAGTTGAAAACTTCAACGCTTCATTGTGAAAACGTTATCATAGTTTTATTTTCTATTTTACATGTTCATCTTCATTAAAACAGCTAACTATATTTACTCTCGTTTTATTTTTTTAAATTAATTAGCACATGCACATACAAAATGAGCTACTAGTAGTCCAAGAGCCAGTAATGGATTTCTTACAGATTTCTTACTTTTTAACAAGTCTGTAACTGTTATGGAAGGTCCCTTTGAATATACTGAGAAGGAAACCCGTAGTCTGGCAAGCCTGCGGTGATGGCTTTAGCCCCCTTGCGTTCTTGAAGGGGGGAAAAAAATAATGTGTCAAAACTGACACAAAACCTAGGAATAATATGTTGGTAACACTGTAAGGGCCGGTTGCAGAAAGCAATGTTAAGTCTGGTGTTAGCTAACGTCGCGTCAAAGTGAACAAAATCGCATCAAATTTTGTTTACTAATGTATTAGTTACCATAAGCATTTGAGATTTGATGCGTTTTTGTTCACTTTGACGTCGCGTTAGCTAACACGAGACTTAACATTGCTTTCTGCAACCGGCCCTAAGTCTATGTCAAATTCGAGGTTAGCAGGTTAGATTTTGCGTCAGTCTGTGTCAAAACTGATGGAAAACCTAACCTGGTAACCTCGAATTTGACAGACTTACAGTGCCACCAACTTATTATTCACACGTTTGAATTTCCACAGCCCGCTGAGGATCACTTTTTTTGGATCTCTCGATATTTTACAGTTATGCAACTTTATGTGAATCTGGGGTAAACTTACCACCCACGAAAGCATCTGTCAATCTTTTCACTTACATAAGATATGATTACCTTTAACATAGCAAAGAGCCAGGCTTGTTATTCTACTTTTTTTTATAATTTTTTCCATCCTTCAAGGACGCAAGGGGGCCAAAACCACCACCACAGGCTTGCCAGACTTCGGGTTTCCTTCTCAGTATATTCAAAGGGACCTTCCATAACAGTTACACGCTTGTTAAAAATACTGTAAGAAAACTCGTTGCGGGCTCTTGGACTATAACAAAGAATCTTTAAATAAAGGGAATGATGCTATAACTGTTTCTCTTTCATAGAATTTATGCGCTTGCAGATCTAGAGTGACTCAAACTTCAAATTTATTTAATAATAAAGCAAAAGAAAAAATAGATAATGAAAAACCCTGTTCTGTACTGGTAGTTACCCAGCTTTAAGTGGCATACCAAAGCTTTTTTATAGAACTTGACTAGTCTAATTTTGGCAATTATTTATGGTATGAAGTGCACTTCAACTGTTTCATATACTTTGCTTCTTGATTATAATAATATGCTGTGATGAAGTGACATGAGTCATGTGATTTAAATTCTACTGATGAGGTCATAATTATATATAACAGCAATGAGCTAACATGAATAACAAAATAGAAACCTCGAGTAAAAAAGAGATGACTATACGAAAAAAATGAGCTTCGAGCCTACTCGAATATGTGCTACTATGTTTATCTCTTTCTTACTCAAGCAATATGTGTTATTTTCTTGTTCAAGATATCTCATTGCTGTGATGCAGAGTGATTTTTTAAAAACTGAATTGCAGCAGGCCCTGGATAGTCTGAATCAGTTGGCAGTACTGAAATGTAATATTGTCGGTCACTTCAGTACTGCCAACTGATTCAGACTATCCAGGGCCTGCTGCAATTCGGTTCTTAAAAAGCACTCTATTTAATTTTGGTCCCAACGGAATGTATAAACCTTGGAAGCATTTAGGGAAAATTATTGACTTCAATTCAACACGATTACACTAAAGTGCCGTTTTTAATGTTGATAACAAGACAGTAAAGAGAACTGATAATTTAAAGATCAGTTGTACAATCTAGAATCAAAGTTGAATATTTATTAGTGCAGAAAATACAGCTATGGAATTTATTAATTAGGATTTAGTATTTTACTCACCTTTTCAAAGGTTTCGTGAAGTTACTGCTTTTTGAAATATTGATAAAGTAAACATTTTTATTTTAATAAAGATAGATGTATATTTATACACAAAGTAATATATTAAATATTATATGCTGTTATTTATTAATCGGGTGCTATATAATGGATGCGAACATGCTCGGTGCACATGTAGAACCAAAGTAAGCATAAGTGCGATAAGACTGTACGAAATAAACATGTCTAGCTTCATATGTTTCTTTTATTATTTGTAGTTTGATGTAAATTCACACACTAAATGCAACTCAAACGATATCGTAGGTGCAGTAGTTGCTTCAAATTATTGTTAAAAGATAAAGTGGCTACATTTCTTTTTGGCCAGTAACAATGTAGTGCAATGTAGGACTTGGACAAAGTTAATAGATTTTTTTTATTTTTGTGTTTGTCCTGCAGGTTCTTTGTATTTTAATTACTCGGTATTCTAAAGAAGAGGATTTTGTTCATTGTATCATAAATACTAATTTTATATACTTTAATAGCTGAGGTACTCATTTTTTATTAACTTACTTAATGTGTGTTTTATGTTAATTACTAACTTTGTATCAATTCATTTATCGCATTGAGAAACTTTTGTTATTATTATTACACTTCTCACAATTTGTGCATTTATAATGTAGAGGTTAGGGTACAAAATATTTTAATATGGAAGCTTACAATCCAATAAAATAATTAGAAACTAATAAAGCTTTTTATTATCGAAACGACCATTTGTTTAATAATACTTAACTGATCAGAGGGTGGTAAGGTGAGGCAAGGATTCTAACTTAAAGACAAAATTTGCAATTTTAATAGCGCAACTATTTGAAAGGGAAATTTTGTCTTTAAGTCCACTACAAACAGGTTCATTGCAGGGTGGTGGCTTTTGTCTGGGCTCGGACCCGCTCTTTATGGTGCCTATTTCAACTCGACGTCCCCGCTGAGAGTAACAACAAATGCAAATTATGACAATGTCATCGTCCATGATTCTTCCTCGAACAGTGATTACAATAGCGCGGCGCAGATTAGAATAGAGGAAAGAATAATAAAAGAAAAGCTCGTGTTAGAGCCGCCGAAGGCTGGCGAGATTGCCGCTGAGCTCACGGCCCAACAGCTCCAGGAAATCGCCGATTCGGTCAAGAGTGCCCTAGCCTTAGACATCGAAACTCGGTATAATTCCGATTCGATCGTAGCGAAAATCATGCAGGATCCCAGCATTCAAGGTGTCATTAATAATTACAACAGATTGACTGTAAAGCTGGAAGAGAACAGGAGGTCGGATGGCGAGGGAACTCGTAGCGAGGGAATGCTAGGGGACCAACAAATGATAATTGACAGTTTGAGGGAGGAAGTGAGTAAGGTGAAGCTTCAGCTGCTGGAGTTGGAGAAAGAGCGCAACGCTGAAATCGCCAGCATGATAGCGCAAATGCGGCTGGAAAATCAGCAGAATAATGCACGTTTAACGTACCAGCTGAGCAGGTAAGAAAATTGTGCATTAATTCCATTGTTTCTAGAGCTGTCTTTCACATGTTTTTGTGAATCGCATTGATAATGTCCATTACAATCACCTTCATCTGTCATTAAAATTCAAAACATTCATAATTGATTAAAATTGATCAAAACCCTTGGAGAGAAAGTACAGTCGTGTGCAAATAAATCTGGGACAGTGTTTTTTTCACATGCAGATTCAGTTAAGAATTTGAAGAATATTTCCATGGATTTCCTCTTATCAGAGAGAGTTACGGGTTTCAGTACCTGTTAAAGTTTAATGTAACTCTTTCTGATAGCAGGAAATCCATGGAGATATTCTTCAATTCTTAACTGAATCTGCATGTGAAAAAAACACTGTCCCAGATTTATTTGCACACGACTGTACCTACGATTTATTTTTTAATTTTTTATGCGAGTTTCACATTTTCAAAATGATATCAATCAGGGGACTGTGAGGGGTCCCCAATTAATACGATATATTTTTAAATGACAAAAAATAATATGTTGTATTGAAATTTTATTACATTTAATGATTAAGATGAGTGATATTTTAAAAGCCAGTGTTTATGCTTGGCTGAAACCCCCAAATAATCAATATCATCACTGAGATATTCAATATCTGATAGCCCAATCCCTATCAAATGCAAAAGCTCTTCATAAGACAAAGGTCTTCTGGAGCCTTTTTCCAAGCACTTAACTATACCGTGTGAATAATGTAAGACTAACATTGGCAACTTTATTTTAACATTAATCAATTTACCCATGCTAGTAACAATTGTCGGTTTTTTCTGTAGTCACTGTCGCAGAATAATACAGAATGACCTGTCGGCTTAAAATTGACCTAGTTTTTTTTTTGCGCATGCGCGAGTTCTGGTGGTGTGCAATCAGCTGTTTACCATATTTTACACGTGTACTTGTAGGGGTCAATGACCCCTTATAAGAAGGTTATGTTTTTGTGCAAGTGGTTTTAAAATATTAATTTAATATGAGTGCACAGAAAAGATCTTTTGGTGGCACATGGTGTACTGTGCATTTCCATATAAATTGCATGGACTTTAAACGTACGGATTATTTCTGTTCAGTTTAAAATTTAGGCGCATAATTTTGAATTTACCGCCTCTGCACACCACTAGGATCATGGCGGACGATTTCAAGGTCACAAAAATTGAGTATGCTGACATCAAAAGCGCCGACACAGAGAGGCCATTCTGATTTAGGGTATTATTCTGTGTCACTGTGTTGTTATTTTGTGTACAAACACCATGGTAACATTAAGTAAATTCCCTAATTTTGTATAATTCAGCCGTGTACAGCATTACATTATTCGCATTAATCAATTTACCCATGATAGTAACAATTGTCAGTTTTGAAATTACAATAAAATAATTCAGTTTCAATTAGTTTATGTAGTCACTGTATTGCTATTTTGTTTACAAACACCATAGTAACATTAAATTCCTTATGTCTAATCTATATATACAGGGTGAGTTTTTTTTCCATTATCACTATAGGGATCTCGGGAACCGTGAAAGATAGAAGGTTGGTTAAATGGAGAAAGAATTGCAGTTTTATTAGCTTATTCGAGATGTGCTTTTGTTTCTTTGAAAAAATACTAGATACAAGCAAAATATTAAAATTACTTAATCTTTTAAAGCCTATCTAGCGCCGTTAATATTGAAAATAGAAAAAAAAAATAATAAGAATAAAAGTTTTAGCTATTTTTACAGTGTTTATCACACTTATTAGTTTTCTTCTAGCTTTCATAGTTTTTGAATTATAACATTAAGTTACATTTTTTTAAATAGCAATCACAGTTGGCTTAGACATTTCTAAAAAGAGCTCACTTTTCCGCGTAAAATGACATAAAGTTTGTTATTTATACCTATTTTGACAAATAATTTTTTTGTAATAATTTTCATAATAAGAAAATGACGAAAACAAAAACTATGAAAGCTAGAAGGAAATTAATAAGTGTAACATAAACACCGTAAAAACTTTTATTCTTATTATTTTTTTTTCTATTTTCAATAATAACGGCGCTAGATAGGCTTTAAAAGATTAAGTAATTTTAATATTTTGCTTGTATCTAGTAGGCCTTGGATTTTTTCAAAGAAACAAAAGCACACTTTAAATAAACTTATAAAACTGCAATTCTTTCGCCATTTAGCAAACGAGATATGCTCTTTTTAGAAATGTCTAAGCCAACTATAATTGCTATTTAAAAAAATTTAACTTAATGTTATAACTCAAAAACTATGAAAGCTAGAAGAAAAATAATAAGTGGGATAAACACCGTAAAAATAGCTAAAACTTTTATTCTTCTTATTTTTTTTTCTATTTTCAATAATAACAGCGCTAGACCGACTTTAAGAAATTAAGTAATTTTAATATTTTGCTTGTATCTAGTAGGCCTTGGATTTTTTAAAAGAAACAAAAGCACATCTCGAATAAGCTAATAAAACTGCAATTCTTTCTCCATTTAACCAACCTTCTATCTTTCACGGTTTCCGAGATCCCTATAGTGATAATGGAAAAAACACTCACCCTGTATATAAAGGAAAGTCACAACCCTGACTAATCAACGCAGAGCCGAAACCACTGGTACTAGAAACTTGAAATTTGGGTGGAAGGTTCGATTTATTACGTAAGGTAGTGCTAAGAAGGGATTTTTTGAAATTCGACCCCTCAGGGTGAAAAGGGGTAAAATGTGTTTTCACGAATTCCTCAATATTTCTTACACCCGATAAGATATCGACTTGGTGTTTACTTGCAAAGATTATCAATGTAAATACCTAGAACCGTATTTTAGGATTTTGCCCTAATCAACCCCTAAAGGTGCAAATCTGGATTGGGGATGAATTAAAGAACTCTAAGTATTTCCTATGTTTATTGAGTTAGAACATTCTTTTTTGGCACATAGATTGATATTTAAAATATTTAGAAGGGGGTTTAAGGGAATTTGAAAATGTTAACCCTAAAGAGGTAAAAGGAGGAAAAACTGAAAAGGGGCAGGGGGTGAATTAAAGACCCTTTGTTACTCCTATGTTTATTGAGTTAGAACAGTCTTTTTTGGCATATAGATATATTTATAAAATATCTAAAAAATGGTTTAAGTGATTTTGAAAAATGTACCCCTAAAGGGGTAAAAAGAGGTAAACTATGTTTTCACGAATTCCACAATATCTCTTAGAGAGGTAAGATATCGACTTGGTGTTTGCATGCATAGCTATCCAATGCAAATGTCTAAAACTACATTTTATTGCTCTAATCAACCCTTAAAAGGTGCGAATTTAAATTCGGGGTGAATTATAGAACTCTTTGTATCTCCTGTGTTTGTTGAGTTAGATCATTCTTTTTTGGCATATAGATGTATTTTTAAATCTTTAGAAAAGGTTTTTAAGGGTTTTTTAAATTTCACCCCTAAACCGGTAAAAAGGGAAAACTGAATAGAAGTAGGAAGTTAAAATTATTTTCCGCTGTGGGTTCATTTCAGTATAAAACGGGCTGATTTTTTTTAGAAATTTCACACCTAAGAGGCGAAAAGGGGTAAACTGTTTAGCGTATTGAGCGATGGTGGAGGGTGACACTCTAGAATGCATTTGAGATTTAGAAGAAAAAACAAACATTTGTAGTCCGTACGAAGAACGGGCATCTTGCTAGTTTTACATAATTCAGTCATATACAGTCTTACATGATTCTCACTGTATAATATTGAAATTCTTTACAGTAAAAATAAAAGTGTGGTTAGGTTTACCTTGATGTTGGTTTTACAGTTTGTTCACAACGTCCTCAAACTATTACACCACACTTCTAAATATCCGGGATCACAAATTACACAATACAATTGTTTTTAAACCAAATTTGCACTTTCACCAGCAAAACA
>CALNHX010007484.1:0-73592 GCA_940337035.1 Agriotes lineatus | reverse complement strand
TAATGGAGCTTTTTTTTATTGGGTATTTTGCACCATATAAAACATACTCTTAAGAGATGAATTTCATAAACACCTAACTTTGCTAGGCATTATATAAACTTTCTAGCCATTATATAAATGCCTGATTTATAGAAGTTGCTTGTAACATATTGTTATGATACAAAATACGTTGGTCATAGATAAAATTAAAATGTATAAAAGAAATTGGGATGTTAGTGCAATTCATATTAACCCGTTAAAAAGGTCGAGGATGTTTAAAAAAGTTTCTTGAATAAATTTGAGTTAAAGCAAATTAGTAATGAAATGATAGCTATTCAAAGTTTACAGGTGGTTTGAATATAAAAAGGATATTTAAAAGACGATAGTAAAAGTAATGAAAAATGCAAAATTCTGATAAGGATATAATTAAAGTAGGTAGATATCAAATAAGAATAGAATATAGGAGACATAAAGAATGGAAAATATGGTAGTTAGGAAGTTTGTTCCCATTACTGAAATAACAACTATAAAAATATGTAAGAATTTTATTTTGGTCCCATTAAAATATTGAATTTAACCCTCGTTTAATGAGTAACATCTTTTGGATTATGTAAGAAGGGTAATTATCAAAATCTACGTGGTGTTTAAAAGAAGTGATATATTAAATAGCAAAGAAGAAAAGCAATGGAGTAACTACAGAAGCGAATTGGAATTGGTAAACTTAATGGATACTAGCATGGTTAATTACAAGTGATTGATTGAAGAATTATATTAAAACCGTTTTATTGGAAAAAATACAGTTGACAAGTAAAATAAATAAAAAAGTGTTTACATCAATCTAAGTGTTGCTGAGTAGAAAGTCCATAGGAGTGTCGGTGAAGCGAGAAGATCCATGCCGGAAGGAGGTAGCAGAGGCAGGAGTAGATCTAGGATTGTTCTATTTGCTGGTTGCTGTCAGAGATTTTTGGTTTCGTGGCAATTACGGAGACAAAGAAGAAAGGAATAGGAGAAATAATAATAGAAGATTATGGGCTGTTATATAGTGGAGTAGATGAGGGAGAAAGAGCCGCAGCAGGAGTAGGCTGTGTGATAAGTCCGGAGTACATGAAGAGGCTAGTGGAGTGGAAAGCAGTGAGTAAAAGGTCAATGAAAGCAACATTTGCACGAGGGAGTCAGGAGAAATTGGATATAATAATAGCATATGGACCAGGAGAGAATGATATGAAGAAGGAAAAGGAACAATTCTGGCAAGAACTACAAATGATATATGATGAAGGGGTCAACCCCACTATAATCCTAGGAGATATCAATGGAAGAATTGGGAATGAGATTGTAGGGAGACAAGGAGTAATGGGAAGATACGGAGAGATTACAAGCAACGCGAATGGAGAGAGACTAATAGATTTTTGCATACAGAATGGTTTAGTGATACTCAACTCCTATCAGCATAAGGACAGACACAAATATACTAGGGAAGAACCAGGAAGAAGCGAAAGATCGATTATAGACTATATAGTAACAGAGAAAATAAATAGAAAAATTATAAATGATGTGAGAGTTTATAGGGGAGCTGAATTATCGACTGATCACCACCTACTAATAGCAAAAATGAAAAACAAGAAAGAGGATGAAGAAGAGAGGTTAAAAGCGGAAGTAAACAGGAAGGAAGTGAAGACGATTAAGATATACAAACTGCAAGACCAGCAAGTAAGAGAGGAGTACGCAGAACAGATCGCTAAGGGGATTCAGGAAGTGGGACAACAGATACAGAGAATGAATGTTGAGGAGATGTGGGATAAATTTAAAGAAATTATTTACAAGGCTGGAACAAATGTATGTGGGATAACTACAACTGGAGGAAATAAGAAGAGAACAAGCTGGTGGAGTGAAGAAATCAAAAATACTATAAGGATGAAAAAGAAAGCGTGGAAAGACTACCTGCACAAGAGGAGCGTTAAAGCTTACGCAAACTATAAAGCAGCGAGGAAAATGGTAAAGGAAAAGGTCAAAATATCTAAAGCTAAGGAATGGGAAGATTTTGGGACCAAGATGGAAAACGACAGAAGAGAGAACCAAAAGCTATTTCACAGGGTACTGAAGAACATGAGAAATAAAGGAAGGAAAATCGGGACGAGACGAATCATGGACAAAGAGGGAAGGGTACTAATGGAGGATGACAAAATTATGAGAAGGTGGAAGCAATACTTCCAGGAAATGTTAGAGGGAGCAGAGATAACTGAGGAGGATATGTAGGTGGAAGTAGGCGAACAAAATGAAAAGAAACCTGGAAGAGAGAGAGTCAGTGGACAGATGGAGAAGCACGCGACAGTATACAACTAGACGAAGTTAAGGAAGCAGTGGCAAAGTTGAAGAATGGGAAAGCTGCAGGAGTTGATGGTTTAAAATCAGAGCTACTTAAAGAAATGGGAGATGAGGGAATGGGGTTTCTACAAAGAATTCTTAATAAAGCATGGGGAACACAATCAGTACCAAAGGAATGGAACATTTCGGTAATAGTAGCTATTTTTAAAAAGGGTAACCAGAAGGACTGCGCAAATTATCGAGGGATATCTCTGCTCTGCTCAGCTTGCAAGGTATATGAAATAATCTTGGAAGGAAGATTAAGAAAGGAAGTAGAAGGAAAGCTACATGGAGCACAAAGTGGATTCAGGCCTGGTCACTGCACACAAGACCATATATTTACAATAAGAAATATAATTGAAAAATCGTTACCATATAACAAGGAAATATATATATGTTGTGTGGATCTTGAAAAGGCCTTCGATAAAGTGGTGAGAAAAAACATATGGGACATATTGGCGAGAACTGGTATTGCAAAGAATTTGGTAGAAGCTATAAAATCTTTATACAACAAAACGGAGAACATAGTAAGGAAGGACAATATGGAGACGAACAAATTCAGAACAATGCAGGGAGTGAGACAAGGCGGAAACCTTAACCCTTTACTTTTTATCACATTTATGGATGAAATAATCAGAAAAGTAAGCAGCGAAAGTAAAAAGATGAAGGTAGGATACCACAAACTGGAACCGGTAGAAGTGAGTGAATGCGTATTTGCAGATGACGTTGCAATACTGGCAAATAAGGAAAAAACCTTCAATTAAATGTAGATCTATGGACGAATGAATTACAAAAAAAAAAGGAATGAAAATAAATATAAGTAAGACCAAAGTACTTGTGATAACAAATAACAATGATAGAAGAGTAAACATACAAATTAACAACAAAGCAGTGGAACAAGTAAAAAGCTTAAAATACCTAGGAATGGCTATTGAAGAAGGTGGAAGACAAGAAGAAGAAATTAATAATAGAATATCGACAACGGTAAAAATGTTTCACAGCATGAATAGAGGGTTCATAAGTAAAGCAGAAATCAGCAATAGTACAAAAATGTCAATTTATAAAACCATATATTTACCGACGTTATTATATGGATGTGAAACATGGGTACTGACCGAGAAACAACACAAAAAGATTCAGGCTTTAGAGATGAAGTATCTTAGGAAAGTAGCAAAAGTGACGATAATGGATAAGATTAGAAATGAAGAAATAAGGAAAAGACTGGGTATAGAGAGTGTCAGGAAGATTATAGAGAAGGCGCAGTTAAGGTGGTGGGGACACATGAAAAGACTGAATGCAGAAAGACAAGTTAGAAAAGTATGGGAGGCAAAAACCATTGGAAGGAGAAAGAAAGGTAGACATAGAATGACGTGGGATGGAGAAGTGGCAAAGATAATGAAGACAAAAGGAATATTGTGGAATCAGGCAGTGATTATAGCGAGAGACAGAATCAGATGGAGAGCATTGATAAAATAAGGTAGAAACAGTGTTGCAACAGGTGAACAACTGAGTGTGATCCGAAGTCAGAGAGTCAAAATACTGATAAAACTGCTGCCGACAGGGGGAAAACGTGAGTGAAATGTGAAGATCGAGTGGGGCTAATTTCAGTGAGAAATGATTGAGGCATTTTTATATAGTTTATTTTTTTATTGAGATAGAATAAGTTTAATTTACTGTAAATGGAGTTTTAATTATTTTCATATATGTTTAGACGGACAGAATAAGTTCAGTTACTGTAAATGAAATTTTTATTAGTTTATGTATTGAAAGGCTTAACACACCCTCTACACTTAACAGTAGGAGAGAAATGGATTATATATATAAAATATTGAATTTAACCCTCGTTTAATGAATAACATCTTTTGGATTATGTAAGAAAGGTAATTATCAAAATCTACGTGGTGTTTAAAACAAGTGAAATATTAAATAGCAAAGAAGAAAAGCAATGGAGTAACTACAGAAGAGAATTGGAATTGGTAAACTTAATGGATACTAGCATGGTTAATTACAAGTGATTGATTGAAGAATTATATTAAAACCGTTTTATTGGGAAAAATACAGTTGACAAGTAAAATAAATAAAAAAGTGTTCACATCAATCTAAGTGTTGCTGAGTAGAAAGTCCATAGGAGTGTCGGTAAAGCGAGAAGATCCATGCCGGAAGAAGGTAGCAGAGGCAGGAGTAGATCTAGGATTGTTCTATTTGCTGGTTGCTGTCAGAGATTTTTGGTTTCGTGGTATTGGACGAGGAGTGACACTGGTGATTCGTTCGTGACAGCTGCATTGCAAGAAGCTTCATAAAGGGGTTGATTGCAGTACTGAACATTTTGAAGTGGAATATACAAGGTGGGTAATTTCTTAAAACGTACCAACTATAAAGCAAATAAAGACATTTTAAAAGGTGCAATTAATTAAGAAACAATAACTTACCGTATTATATAAAGTTATAATGTACAATTCTTAGAATTGGGCATTTGTCATTGATATTTGAGAATTAACTGTTGACATTTAGTTGACGTTGAAAGTGACATTTAATTTGAATGAATAGTTGAAAAATACAGGAAAATATTTTTTTTACAACAAAGTAGCTAGATAATTGAACCCAAACCTCTGAAAGAGTCTCAGGCGCTATCATCTTAATATTTGAAAGTTTGCATATTAAAAAGTCAATTTAGATAGAGTATTCAGAGTGTCCATGGCAATGTATACCCGGTCTACTTTTCTTGGTTTCCTTTTTATCTCTTATCTGAGGGTTAAAAAATATCCTCATATGGGAAAGAAAAAAAAAATTGTTTCAAATCTTCCTGTGTCCACTAGGGCCGAATAAAAGCGCAAAACGATGTGGTTTATTTTTCCCAGCGTGGTAACAGCAAATTTTGTATGTAGTCGCCAGCACATTATTTTTAATTTTGCACATTCTGTCGAAACTTGCACTAAAATTTCTTGGATATTGTATTATATACCTAGAGTTCTCCGTTTGCAGCTCTTTTGGCTGTGTCGTTGAGAGATTTATTTTTTAGTTTCAAGGTGTTAAGGTTTTACATTCATTAGAGATATCAAGTTGCTGTCCTCCAAATGTCAAATTAAAGTTTTCGTTAAATATTTTATTATAATATTGGTCTTTTATTTCTGATATCGGGGTTACATTATTTTTACGTTTCATTCAGCATTGAGATAACTGCAGTCACGAGTTCCGTAATGACTAATGAGATTCTTTGACGGAAAACGAAGAAATATGTTCCATAACTGTGGTAAGAGTCTCTATCGTATTGCTACTTAGTTGTTTGCGTCATTTATAGGGTTCTCTCCTTTCGTATATATCAAAATCGGACGTATTTCATGCCTTTTCGGTGTAGTAAGCAGATTAGCTGTGCCAATATCATCAGAACAACGGCCTCAGCTCTCTGAGGGCACAAGCTCGTTGCTACATGTTTATTGAAATTATCAATAATAATATTGTGGAGCTTTTTTAACAGACAAGTAATTGAGTGCCTTCGTTAGTGCTTGGTGGTGTACGAGTGAGCGATTTACGAAGAGTTGATTGTCTGTCTCACTTTCTTCGTGACCCCCTAACTCATAGCCGCTAGCAATGTAAGTAAGTAATATATATATGGTTTTAACACAGTGTGAAAGCGTCTCCGACGTTTACGCTACATAACCTATATTTCTGCAAATTTTTATGCGTGGCCTCTTCGCTCAGTAAAATAAAACAAGCTGGTAAATCATGCTGTTATGGAAGTGAATAAGCGGCAACTTATGACATGTGATAAACGACGACAGCAGCAAATCAAAAAACTTCATGCAGAAAAAGCCATCGATGAATGCAAGTGGGCATAAACAAAAACGCAAGTATAGTGTGCATCATACATGTATTACTTACTATATTGCTAGCAGGCCCTGGGAACGGCCGAAAACATTACGGCGCCGACATAGTCTCACTCTGAGTATTACGCGTCTCGTGCGCTTGCCTGAGAATTCGAACTCCGCCTTTAGAAACGAATTTTAAACTTGCCCCTTTTCCACAGGGCGGACGACGCCAACGCGCTTGCGCACAGCTCACCAAATACATCGAAGAGATGATTGCCTGTCTGACTTCCTTAGTGACCCCCAACTCATAGCCGCTAGCAGTATAGTTAGTAATATATTGAGATGGTATTTAGCCCTCCACTCAACTGTAGTTGCAGTGCAAACGAATTATAAATCAAATCACAAAAGCACAGAGTTGGGATAATTCACACAACTGAAAAATTTCACATAAATTGTTAGCCCGCAATTACATTGGCAAAAATGGCCAGTAGCATTGAGATTGTTAGAACACATAAGCAAAGAAAGAAACTCAATTTTCATAAGTTGGAATCATTGATATAATATAAAAGGTTTGTGCGAAGTAAAGCTAAACCCATTTGAATAAAACTGGCACAGAAAGATTCGAAATATGTTCAGTATAAAAGAAGCGTAGAAATTAAAGTAATTAACATGTGGACAATTTTATGAGAATTTTATAATAAGAGGTAAGAATAAAAGGAGCATAGATGGACTGTGCAGAATGCATAAATCAGGCAAACAAAGAAATTACTACATGCTACAGCAAGATGTGAGATTTGAGGAAAAGGAAGCAGTTTTGGTGGGAATTGCAGAAAAGAAAACCAGGATATGAAACAAAAGTGATGTGAGAACTAATCAGTGTAGTGGCGGATTGAACAATCATTAAAATTTAAAAACAATCTAAGTGGCACAATAAGACAGTGAAAAATCCGAAATTCAAAGGACATTTATTTTAGCATTAAGGTTTGTAAATATTTATAGCATAAGTTCGATTTAATTGTAAAAGTAATAGTATTGTACTTGGTTGATTACCTTTGTTAAAATTGTTTAGATAGTGTTTTGTTTATAACGACCAGTAGCTGTTAACAACTGAATAAATCTTTGAATGGCAGACCAGTTTTTGCTCTCCAAATAAATTTAAATTTTATATAGTAAACATTAAATTAGACTGAAAAAAATATACCAAAGTGCTCAGAATTTCGAGGAGTACCAGCACAAATGAAGGTAGCAAAATCCACGTCCTGAAATTATTTGCTTCGGTTACCTCCTTCGGACGGGATCAACAGCGACTTCAGTTTCCGATTCAGCCAGTTTGGAGTACCGCAGGGGTTTCTGAGCCTATGCGAGGGTTACCAGCCATTCAGCGAAGTGGGGACCACCAGCAGCAGCCATTCCATCGACCAGGGGGCCCTAGCTTCCACAGCAGGCACCAGAGAGGGTTCCGTGCCAGCGGCCACGATCCTACAATTTAAGGTTAGTGTGTGCGAACAAATAACCGGAATTAGAGGCTCGGAAAGTAGTACCATACCTAAAGCACAACTCAAAGAAGCGAATTCCATTGAGTTTATTTGTCCATGAGCAACCAATTGTCCAGGAATTGTATTTTTAATCGTCATTTGGAGCTTAGAAAAAACAAACGCACGTTAAGCGTCCTTTCCAAACAAATTATTCGAGGTTTTAGCCTGAAACAAAAGAATCAAGTGACGCCGTTTGAAGGCGCGAAAAGTACAAGCTTACCGGATAATTTGTTAATTAATTCATTTGAAAACTTAAACAAAAACGCGAGCTGCACGCATAGTTCGAAGTGTTTTGGGCCAGGTAATTTGACACACAGCCAGCACCTGCACGGTGGCGTACCGTTTTACATTGAAATATTTTAACAAATCAAGGATCCCAAACCCGTGTGAGATTTGAGTTTCATGTTCAATTTTCACGAGCTAGCTAATATAATAGGTACAGATGAATGAATTATTAATTGAGGGCATACTACCGTTTATAACATTCCTAACTAGAACCCAGGAATGATAATAAATTGTTTAATCAGCCAAATTCGAATTGAATAAATCTAAATATTATGTAGTGATCGTATTTATTTTGAAATTACTTATTTAATCAATAGTATTAAAATTAGACCACGTTGTCATTACAATATATATGGTTTTAACATAGTGTAAAAGCGTCTCCAACGTTTACGCTACATAACCTATATTTCTGCAAATTTTTTGCGTGGCCTCTTCGCTCAGTAAAATCAAACAAGCTGGTAAATCATGCTGTTATGGAAGTGAATAAGCGGCAACTTATGACATGTGATAAACGACGACAGCAGTAAATCAAAAAACTTCATGCAGAAAAAGCCATCGATGAATGCAAGTGGGCGAAAGAAGTACCTCGTACTGGGAATAAACAAAAACGCAAGTATAGTGTGCATCATACATGTATTACTTACTATATTGCTAGCAGGGCCTGGGAACGGCCGAAAACATTACGGCGCCGACATAGTCTCACTCTGAGTATTACGCGTCTCGTGCGCGTGAGTGAGAGTTCGAACTCCGCCTTTAGAAGCGAATTTTAAACTTGACCACTTCCCCACCGCACGGACGACGCCGACGCGCTTGCGCACAGCTCACCATATACATTGAAGAGTTGGTTGTCTGTCTCACTTACCTCGTGACCTCCCCACTCATAACCGCTAGCAATATAGTAGTTATTAGATATGTGGTGTGCATTGAGCGTGAAGAAAATGCACCGCCCGTTATGCATAAATTACAAAAGAAATAGGTTGTGAGACTGCTAGAAAATGAGCAAAATTGTATACACGTACTGCGATAAGTGTAGAGGTGAACCACAAATACTTTCATCGATAAATTTTTCTATTAAGTTACTTGGTTTTTGTAAGATTTAGATTCTAATAAAAACGTGTTTTCAGTGAAGACTATAGTGTTGCCTGTTTTTCCTTTCTAAATTTTTTTAATTTTCACTTTTGGATCAAACCAAATATAAATATATGAATACGTTCATTGTGGCGGCCACACTTTAAATTTCCTTATTAAAATACACTGCACCGTCGTTCATATACGAATGACGAAGTCCCGTAGTGCAGTGCTTCCTAACCGCTTGTCCGCAAAAATATTTGCCGCTCCGGGCCAATTCAAAAGTATTTTATATATTATTAAGAAAAATCTTTAGTTCCATTAATTCAGTTAAAGGTAAACAAAGTATTGTGCTGTTCGCATACTTTCTCTACAGCGTGTCCCGCTTAAGAGTGTAACACCCTTACTTACATCTTTTTTAATTTTTAACCCAATTGAAACAAATCTTCCTCAAAGATAGTACATATTATGGTCTACTTGTGACCAAAAAACGATCCCCCCCTTTAAATACAAAGCCACTTGCGATGCCAAAATAAATGAGTGAAATAAAAAAATCATATTAAGCATATTGTAAAATTTTGCTAATAAAGATTGTCCAGAATTGCTTAAATCCAAAGTTCTATCAAAATTTAAAAAGATTGAAAGGTAGTTAAAAAACTAAAAGAGTCCGAAATTACTCTTATTATCATTTTAATGGATTACAAAATAATATTTCATTTTTTTCTTGTATTTAATTCTAATTTGCAAAAAAATGTTTCCTAACATTAAAATTAAATTGAATATCAATTATTAAGGAAACATTTTCTGTTAAAAAATGCCTAATATAATTTTTCATTTGAGTTGAGAAACAGCCGTAATGTAAACTGCCCATCATACATAAATGAATGTGACGCGGCCACTCCGGAAACGTCGCTGTCAATCATAATACATGTTAATACTGTAGTATTGCTAATGATATTCATTTCTGCAATGAAAGTATATGATGGCTGTTTGATAATTAAAGTAGACAAATAAGAAAGGAACAATTAATGAGGTTGAAGTTTATTTTGTTTCAACAATCTTTTTTGACTGCACGCGTCCCACGATATTCGAAAGCCATTAGACCCGTTAATAGAATGATTTGTCGAGCTCTTGAAAATAGCCGTACACAATGTAGTTTTACTCCATTATTACGAGAAAACATCTTCACTTTGAGCTATTTCTTTAGGTTTGAAAAAAGATGGAAGTTGGAGGGCCAAATCAGACGAGTGGATGCGGTAGCACACATCAAGTCATGGGTTTTAGCTATTAGAACTGCTGGGAACATTATCCTGGCAAAACGGCGTTTTCTTGTTCATTTTTTTAAATGTAAATTACTATTTGTAATCTGTCAACTTATAATAAGAAAAACATATGTTGGAGACTAGTATGACATGAAGTAGAAATCCAATGGTTTACAACACAGAAGCAACGTATAGACTACATGTTTGCTATAGTATAACATATATATACTTTATTCAATTTTGACAGTTTAAAGTGACATTATTAACTCAATAACAACCTTCATAAGCAGTCAATTATTCACAAATAAAATTTCAGCGATTTAATTCACTAGTGAATTACAAAATATTTTTATTATTTCTACAAATATTTACATTCAATTACCTATTCTTTCTTTTGGTAGTGTGTAATATAAAAGTTACAATTATTTAAATTATCGACTAAAATTTAGATGAAATCGACGATTAATGGACACATTTATATCTTGACTTTATATAATCTCACTCGCGCTACGTGCTCGTGAGCTCAACATCTTTTCGTGAATAAACGTATGTATATCGTATGACCATTTGAATTTGAACACTGCGTTGTACACAAGAAGCTTGTTGGAGAGGGATAGTTTGGATTACCAAGCAGCCAATAGTTTTTAGATCTTATTACCAAGTTGTTTACGCTGTTTCCAAATGTGAGTTCTTTACGTCAGGCCCTTATCCAAGTGCATACCTAGATACTTCAACAGATGACTTTCACAACCCGGACTAGCTCAAAACTCTCGGCGATTTGTCATAAGTAAGGATCAACAAGCGATGGTTCTTAAAGTTAATGAAAATGAAACAAGTTACCAAAGGGCGCCAATCGTGAACCATGAAAACAACAAAACCAGCCTAACTCACAGTCTAAATAAAACTCACCGTGTACGGCCTCTAGCTTACACTAGCCTATAATAACAAAAAACGAGCAGGTATAAGTAGGGTCAAATAAAACATAATATACTAGTAATAGGGAACAATAATGAGGCTTTAATTGTTAAACTCTATGACGCTCTACATCGTATCATAATATACGATAAACAATATGCGCACGATATAGTATATATACATATACTGCAGTGGTTAATGGTCTCTTAGATGATGATAATTTAATTTTTAAATAAAAATAGCTAGAGCTACCAAAGCAAATATTTTGTTTGGGTTCGTCAATGAAACTAATGAATTAATTAAGTCTCTCAGGGATAATTAAAAATGAGCTGTATAGTGACTTTGTTTAAATAAATGATGGTAAGCCCTACTTGTGATTTAATCTACCTGCAATTTAATTTCTATTGGCTAAACTCGCAGCAGACATGAGCTCTTTTCAGGTTATGGGTTTACAGTTAGTTTTTAAAATTTATTTGTACGCCACTGGAGCGTAGGTCAAATGCAAACTAAAAATGCTTCAGTCGAGCTAATCTGTCACAAATTTACGTTATGAGAATTTATCTATTGCTGGTCGTTCTGTGATTTTTTATAATGATTACAACAAATCAATGAGCAAATCTAACAGGTAATTTTATATTCTCCCGCTTAAATGAAGCGTCAGTAGATCGTCTTTTGTTTTCTAGGCGAAAACCGCAACTTCGTGTTTCTCAATTCCAGGCTGAATCCTCACCTCACTTCTAGATTTCCCAATTATCAGATCTAAGCTTAATTAAGGTTTGAAATGCCTGGAATCAGCCACGCAGCGATGCTCTTTAACTCCCCGGTAAGTCTCACGGTGGTAGTAATTAAACTAGCTTCTCAACTAACCTCATAAAATTCTCGCAGATCCCTTCGATGAACGGCAGAGGCAAAAAAAACGCCCACACCTTCTCTGGTGGTGCCTGGATAGACGTGCTGTTCTTGCAGGAGCTGGATGGGGTTGCCGGTGATGTGGTCTCGAGCCTTGGATTCCCTCACGATGCCTGTAGAAGCTGGAACTCTGGTCCGATGGTCGCTCGGAAGCCGCTCGTTAAGATCGAAAGGTGGCCGCAGAAGAAAATAAATTTTACGAAGCGGATTTTTCCACCTTCATTTCCACTTATGCACTGGTATTTTTTAAACACACTGCCGAAGTTTTGTTGAGTAATATTATGATTTTGTTATATAAAAATGCAATTTATCTGGAGCAATAAAACTTGTGTGTCAGATAATTAATTTATTCATCTTTTCTCCCCAAGTTGTTATAAAAAACAAATGCATATCAAAATTGAAATAGGATATTACACTTAGTCAAATAGGTTCTTATTACAAATAATAATCTTAAAACTAATACATATTACAGTGATTACCAATTCATAAAATTGTCCTTTTAATTCTGCAACTAATGTCTAACGAGAATCATTCGCTTCACTGTTTAAAAGGCCTTTCATTCACTAGTTGCACTGATTAATATTTACTTTCGCGCACTTCCTTATTAAATAACTTTGGTGTTCAATTAAATGTCCATTTCATTTTTGCACTTTCAAGTCAATTCACTATTTGGATTCCAATTAATCTTGAATATTGATGATCCATTTTCTTCTATAATTCGCATTTAAATCTGATATAATTTGTGCTCGTTGCACTCTGATTTATTACCATATTATAATACGCTCAAAGGGATTTTTTTTATCAATGACTTATGACTTGCAAATACACTCAACAAGCATGTAATAATTATTTTCATAATCGATTCATTCTTAATTGGATTGGCTTTTTTATTTCACCATCCCCTTTATTATTTTAAATTAATTAAATATTGTGTGAACCCATTCTCTACGGTTTTGAGCTCTGCCTTTTTCCATATGTTATGAAATTAATTTACTTATTACTGGCATTGCTTTGCAAATATGATTACTACTTCAAGTCTGATTTATTTTACTTATTACAATTAGATACCATCCCCCATTCTGAGCTTTTATGAATTATTCCTTACTTTGCAGTGCTCACAGAGGTAGGATTCAGGGCTTAAAACCATTGCAATACTTTGTTTTTTTATTATTTATGCAACTTCATCTTTTATGTTTTGTATTTGTGTTTGGCCTTAAGTTTGACATGTTTTCTGTACACTCTGTTTGATATGTGTTACGTCCTGTAAACCATACGATAATAATAATAATAATTGTTAAACTGTTTGAATACAGCTGAATATAACAAAAAAATGAGAGTAAATATCGTCTTAGACGCAAGCGTTAAACCGAGCTCGAAAAGTCAAAAGAACCAGGGGTTAAATGGTTCAATTTGTTTAAAATGGCCACATAAATGTTAAACTAGGTCGCTAAATGCAGAACGATTCAGGTAAGTACAAGTTAATATTTAAAAGCTGCGTGGCAGTTCCAAAGAAGGGGTTACTAAGTCAAAGTTAAATAATCAAGACATGAAGCTACGTTGTAGTTAAATGGTGAAGAAATTGATACAATTTGATTCGGCGTGAAATTGCGCGTTCCAAATAGCACCTTGGGCTGAAAAAGCATTATAAGGTGAAGCCTAGTAGCAAAAATCGACAGCGAAAAGCTTATCGTAATTGAAAAAACAGCCTGTGGGCGATTGCCATAAAGCTAATCTCTAACAATGCGCGATGCGTGTTTGTCGAGAGGCCTTTGATAAAACATGTGCACCGAAGATATATACGCAAGCCGCATCAAGCAAGAATTGTGATTTTCGCTGTCCGCCTTAAGCACTAAGAAAACTTTCTTTCATACTATTCTCACCACACAATTAATAATTAATTAAAAGTATGCTGCAATATACTGTAATATACAACTACCTGCTCAAGCGGAGCCATGGCCTACTAAATTTTCTAGGATAGCTCCATCGGAATACATCGTAGGAAAGAAAACCAAACCGATGGGCAGAAACTCTGTTGACTGGATCCGCTTAAAAACAATGAAGCCTTTGACTTCTGCAAGACAGTTTTCGACTAAAACGAGCGGAAACGGTCCATGTGACAAATAAAATGTTCCAGAAAAAATTCAGCATACTAGCGAATGTAGCGAAGCGGCCATACACTTGAATCGCATAATTCACAACACTAACTCAAAGCACAAATGCTTACCTTAAGGTTGATAACGGCCCACTATCACGTGTAGTGAAATATAAAATTTGCGCTGCTTGCATCATAGTTGAAATTAATTGCTCCATCGTTTCCGAAAGCTGGAAAAATCTTCCTAGAACTTGATGACTTTGGAGCAATGCTTGGGGACCAAATCCGAAAAACGGCCCCACAGTCAACACTCAAACAGATTAAGTCGCTGACTTGCAAAGAGAAAGTGTCGCGGATCAAAAATTCCGCCGTGTCGCTATCGTCAACTACCGAATAAAAACAGCTCTACTCTCAAAAGTCCCTGGAGCTAGTAATAAGAGGGAGTAGGCATGCATTCAAAAAGAGAATGTAAACCGCCAACGGCAAAAATGAAGAGGGCTGTTATATGGTATATTATTCAAAATGTGAAATGATTTTGCTTTTGCGTTTAATTTTACTCACAATTTTTTTGGTCCATTGCACGACGTCATCTAAACTCAGTTGTAGGCCATTTCCTGTTGTCACTGGGTCATTGTGCCCTACCATAAAGACTTTGTCATCAGTAAAAGTTGCAGCAAGGGACTGTTGATTTATAGGCATATTTGCTGTATAGATAATATATAATAGCAGACAATGGACTCCTGATTTGATTGGTTAAGGAGGGGTTAAAGGTTGAGAAAATTTTACTTGGAAGTATCTTTCTGACAAGTAAGACTTGAGGATGACAAATACAGAGTGGGGGAAGCATTTCCTTAACTTCACACTTTGTCGAACACCCATCACCTAAAACACCAATTGTACAGTTTTATTTTTCCTGTTGAGCTTGGTTAAATTTGTTGAATAGTGGAATGGTTTTTTCTAAAACCAAGCGGGTGGTCTGGGCTGATGGAATTTTCTTCTATTATTGGCATTCATCTTTTGATTAACAGTTTTTTCAGTAATTACCCTAATATAGGTAGTAAACTAATTGCCCTGTAGGAGTTGACTTAATGTGGAGTTTCCAAGGATTGGGAATCATAATCACCTGCGCAACATTGCATTGTGCTGGAAATTATCCCAGGCTCAGAACAGCATTGTACAACATTTTTAGACCTTTACGCAGTAGTTATTTGACTAATTGACCTGTGATCAGATCATAGCTAGGAGATTTTTGGGATTTAGATTGTATCTGATCATATTTTTAATGGTACTGATAAAAATCCTAATAACGGTGTCATAAAACCGCAGACATTAGTTCATAACAAAATTGATTTTTATCAACTCAAGCTATGAAAACACAGCAAGTGCCCCAAGACAAAGGGTCCTATACATTATATGACCTCTTCGAGAGCATATCTTAATAGCAATTAATAAATACTATGCTTTACAAAATCTCCAAACGAACATCGTTCCAATCAAACTACAAACGATAATGAGAGAGACGTCGAGGAGTCTACTAAACCCAACATTCATTCCCTATTTTTACATCAAGCTGACAATGATCAAAACGCTTTAGAAGCTATAAGACATACTGTTAAAGAAGACGTCGCCACTTCATACAAAGGAAACGTTTTACCCATTAATTTATGTTCAACCGATGACTTTCGCAGTATTACTTTTTTACGTTAACCTTAAATTAAAACCACACATTTTGAGATCCTTAGTCGAATAATTTCCCACTATGCTTAGAAATATTCATATATCTATAACGGAAAAAGAAATCAAAACCGAATTCGAAAATCTTCAATATTCTGTTAAAAAGTTGGCTAGACTACAATAAACAGAAAATTACAATTTTATTATGCGCCGTAGACTTGAAAAAAAGCATACATCAAACGACATCTAAGTTGACTAAACTTGATGCTCAGTTTGTAACGCTAGCTTCCGCATAAATGATAATTAAACATTAAACAATG
Organism: Agriotes lineatus; assembly: GCA_940337035.1. Classification (NCBI taxonomy): domain Eukaryota; kingdom Metazoa; phylum Arthropoda; class Insecta; order Coleoptera; family Elateridae; genus Agriotes; species Agriotes lineatus. The sequence goes on along the minus strand of CALNHX010007484.1, from coordinate 57,386 downwards.
TATTTAATTTATGCGCCCATCCAAGCGTTATCACGGGTTACATCTTGACGACGCGACGGCCGAAGAAGAGACAGCAAACGCAGGCTCAGTCTGCGCCGAAGTCACGAAGAAACGATCCACGCGCCGCTCCCCCACCTAGGACGACCGCAGAGGCTGTTTTGACAGCACGACGCGAAGCATATAAAAGCAGCTCCGCGACCAGTTCACGAAGAGAATTCCAATTCCCATTCCGCCCTTATTCCGAGACTTGAGTTTATCTCGACTTGAGTCCTGTTCCTGTCCCGTCCGATTAATTCTTAATCTTTCCTGTTACCCTCATTCTCTCCCCTGGAAAATTTTCCGGACCTACCTGTAATCAGTTTAAATTGATGACTCCTTGAGAGGCCGATTCCTGGTTCAGTAGCCTGAGTGCATGTTCCGAGATCAGTTTGAATCGATGACTCTTTGAGAGACAAATTCCTGATCTAATAACCCGAATATTCCTGTCTGAAATCAGACTGAACCGGTAACCCGTTTCTTGTCTTGCTAAACCCACAGGCTTACCCGGAAATCAGTCTGAATCGATGACTCCTTAAAAAGCCGATTCCTCGTTTCTGTTAATAAATACACATAGAGAACTCACTGTGTAATTGATCCCGCAATAAGCATAACAGATATCAAATTACAAAATTCCTGCGAGCTGTAAACTTCGCGGCCATCTGAACATGTGCTAATTACTCTAACTACAGGTATTTACCTACCAAAGGGTTCCCCAGCGCCGTGGAGAGTCATCATCATCACCGCAAGAGTAAGCTCTTCCCCGGCAAACATCTCCGTAGAACACGAATCCTCCGCGGCCTCTTCGAGGTCGTTCGCCCGAAAACAGCTGGTTCTCGCCGGACGAATTTCGCTCACCGCACAAATTCACAGCGACGCTGCGACCTCCGGTGTAACTCGACGGCATTTGTAGCCGCGCTTCAAGTGTAAGAAACGCATGAAATACCTTAATTGCTTCTATAATTACAGCACCGTACACGACAAGGCCGTACCGAAATTTCGAAGTTAAACCGTCGGCGCATTCGATCTAGTTTCGGCCACTTGCCTTCGCGAGGTGCGTTCCAAAAAGCAAGCGAAAAGGAAGAGGAGGCGTTCAACGAACCCGTTTCGCCCGCAATACACCGGCGTAGGAGCGGTTACCGCAACTCCAGGAAGGCGAAGAACAGCGCTCCCGAATAAATTAGTATTTAGTACAATATACATTTTATTTTTGATTTTGTAAACATAGCTAAATAAAATAAAGCTATCTAAGGTAATTTTCTGGTGTTTGTTTGCTAATCAAATATATATCTGAGGGGACAAATATCTCCGATTCGAGCTAACCTGAGGTAGTAATTTTGACACCCTTAGTAAAGGGGGTGAAACATCACAAGTTGGGCTAAGAAAAGGATCTCAAGACGTACCACAATGTAAACGATACCAGAGATTTGGACACACACAAAATTATTGCAGTTTGGAGCCCAGGTGTGCCAAATGTACTAGAAATCGGACTGCGGCCTGTGTCAAAAATGAAAGACCTACAGAAGCTATTAATACTGCTAACTCTCAACAAAATGTATCAAGTGATATTAATAAATCTAGTTAAAAGCTTAATTGACACCATTAAACTGTATATTAGAAAAATGGTCGCTTTTATCACAACATCGCTTCTACTGTTATTATCTCAAAATAGATCAACATAAACTAGTTACTAATAACATAACGTGTGGTAATTGGAATACCAATGGTATACAATTATACCGTTTCCAATTTATAGATTTCTCAGCCACAAATAACTTTGATATCGTCTGCATTACCGAAATTCATCTTGTAAGCTGTGAAAATTTTAAAATACAAGATGTATCATTTATAGAAGCGATATAATTGTACCAATTGTTTCAGTAGAGGTAGCATTTCCTACTTGTTAAATATAAAATTAACCTTCAAGTACTAACGTGTCTGTTGTGGTGCATTAGTACTAACATGACGTCTCAGAGACGGGCATATAGTTATTTATGAATTTATTACAATTTTTTTTTAAACATAAAGTACTATGCAACGATGTATCAAGCATATTTTAATCACATAAAAAATATAAATTCATAAAAATATTAGTATTTACAGAGTCAAATAGGAAACAGTGTGTAAATTTGTAGATGTTAACTTAAATACAGAAAAAAGCAATTTTCAATATTTTTTTTTATTATCGGCAACCATATTTCAACAGACAATGGTATTCTAACACAACTTAAATAAAAAAAAAGTGAGAAATAAAAATACGTATAAAATTTCACACCACCCTAAGACTATACAGAATTAGAGCAAGATGAACACATTAGGGTCACTAAGTATAGCAGAATTTTCATCAATATTAGGTTCTCCGTTACTGTTCTCACTGTCTAATTCATTATACTACTGGAACACTTGCTGCTCAAGCAACTGTCTGTTGATCTAACCGTATTTGAGCAAGTTGGTTTTTGATCCATCATGCAAAAATAGTAGCGTACAAACTAACGTGACGTCTCTGAGACGGAATTTATTTTTAGATATAAATAACTTCCGCACAAAACATCCCACCGCAGCGAAATTTTAAAAACTGAGTTATTTTTAGGTAGTTTGAAATTAGATGAAGGATCAACCATAAATATTAACTGGAGGGGAAAATATAACACGCGCATCGAACATTTCCGTCTCTCAGACGTAACGTTAGTACTTAAGGGTTAAGCACCATCCTCTTTCAAATTTTAATCTAACTCGTCTAGAAGCGGTTACTGTAACAGTAATGTTAAATGACTATAATATCAGAATTGTAACAGTTTACAAACAGCCAATTAAAAAATTCTTAGAATTCTTGCCCACCAAGTTTGCTGCAATACGTATCGCGCTTAGAGCAAACATTAAGGTAAACATCGATGATAATGCCTTTATCGCCGATATGATGCAATTCACATGAATCTACATGCCAATGGACAATCAAGCTATTAAATATACATATTATTTGGAAATACAAACCTACATAAATCAACTGCTACTAAAAAATACAGCTAAAGCATTAGCTATTCTGGCCATTACATTCAATGTACGTTTACGATTGGGCTACTTTCTAAACAACTAGAAAAATACCCATATCCTACTCCAGCGAGCTGCAGGCCAATCAGTTTGCTGAAAACGCTGTCCAAGATTCTAGAAAAAGTGATACTAACTAGGCTGAATGGACATACTACTCAAAATGAAATGAAGTATATTTACTCATTAATATGACTTTCGTAAGCACCAATCTACATGTCACCAGTTACTACGAGTCACTAAATATATTGAAGGTTACCAAAGCATTCGACTAGGTTTGACAAAAAGTCTTAATTTATAGGATCATCAGACGTGTATTCCCTGGTTTTAGTATCAAAATTATAACATCCTGTTTACGAAATGGAACATTTGTTGTGCGCATACAGTTTACACTTTCTGAAGTCAACGTCGTCCAAGCAGGAGTTCCCCAGGGAAGCGTAATAGTACCAACGCTGTTTAACATCTACACGATATTCTAATTCTTTTGTGGGAATTGCAAACAGCCGTCCTTACTCAAAATTATATTCTTGAAACCTTCATTCAGCAACTTCAAGATGCTGTTAACAATGTCAATGCATGGTTTAGCAATTGGGGTTATAAAATTAATCAATTGAAGTGCGTCGTGAAGATTTTGACAATTAGACATAACAATAGATAACGAAGTTGTTCCATAGAATCTTAGAGAATTGGCTGTTAATTGTTTAGCAGTATATCTAAACATGCGATTCTCTTGAAGCTACCACAACAATTAAAAACTTAATCATTCACATAACAAATTGATTCTATTATATCCATTAATAGCAGACTGAACATCACGTTCTTGATCAGTATTAGGCAGCACGCAGCCATTAGCCATTTTGTTGAACCACAGTTAAATGAGAAAGATTAATTCCATAGATTCTCACCGCTGAAATCTCCAATACGCGATAACAATAGAATAAATTAATGATAATCTTACAACAGTTCAACGTAACCTATATTGCGAGCTGTGAATACCTCAAACAGTCCCGCAATCAATAGGATTCAACGGGCCTCCGGAGGAGGGAGCGGGTTAACACTAAAATTATCAAAACCAAATATGGGCATCATCAACTTATTATTTAACAACTTGCAAATCGAAGTTGGAAGATTCCTCGGCGATATGGTAATGGCATCTTACAATGAAGGGGTTATGTCAAAAATTATATTTGTTACACGCAGGCTCTTTGATAAGCTATAACTTGTTTTAGAAAGGAAAAAGGCATATATACGGCGCAACTAAATTGATGTATAATATAAGAGGGTAGTTCCCCACACCGAAATAAAGTAGTGTATAATCTAATATATTTAAGGTCAAGCTACGTACGTAATTGAGTCAAACCCAATAATAACTCCGCAGCCTGCACAGGCTGCGTCCACAGCATAACGTATGCAATTTATAATTTTAAATATAAGTTTAACGCACAATTAAACAAAGCGCAAGATACGTAGAAAAAAAGGATACAAATCACTACAAAACCGGCATTAGCAGGAAAACGTCAATATCGTCAATTCATACACTTATTTGTGTTTGAAATGCGGCACAAATATATAGCTATAGTATATGCTAGTAGCTTATCTGTTGAATTCAGCGTCGATTAAGCAAACTAATGTGGCTCCAACGAGTAAAACAATACCAACGTAGTGAAATCGCTCAGACTACAAAAACGAATTCAAAGCTGAACCGCAATAGCCAACAATTACATAAACTGGAAATGACAGCTACCCAAGTTCATTATGAGATCTAAAATTCAAGTAAAAATAAAAAAGAAGCTTACCATACGAAAATCTGAAAACCTAGAATTTCTAGAAAAAGCTCTGTAACAATAAGACACCATTAGTGCACAGACGCCTTTAGGGAAACTGACATCTGGTATAAAATGGCCTAGCGACTTTTCTCTAGTCCCCAGTAGCACAACAAAGGGGTTTTAACTTATCGAAACCATCTAAAATGAAATACATAAGAATAAATTGCCAGAAAATGCTTCGCTGCAGATCTTACCATAAAAACTGCTATCTCAAATATGGCGTTTTATTCCTGAATAGAATACCTACGCAATACATCAGACCCTAACAGAACACGTCTGATCAGCTAAGACAATACGAGATTTCACGCTCAGATCTAACCAAATACGCTAAGCACTGCATTAGCGAGATTGATCTATCAAGTAGAGTCACTCCTGAGGGACGTAAGACACCCGTTCCTTCTTTAGTCTTTCGAATTTGTTAAATGTAGTTCCTTTACTCCTTAACGTCTAGTATTACCAGTAACGGGAATACAAGGAATAGATAAATACATACAAAGAATAAAACGATTAATCTCGTCCAAAGATTTTCAGAAAAAGGTTTCACATAGCTAGTCCATAGCATATTGGGGTAGTTACAAATTTTCGAGTAATATTTTTGAGCAAGTAATCGTACAAGGTACTTCCAAGTATACACTTGTTAAATCTATGTAATCATTTGGTTTGTAGTTTTTGTTTATGTAATTTTTAGGGTATCATTAATTTTCATGCAAAGAACTCGAGGAGATATGTTGCGTGTACGACTGCTACGAGTATATTATAGTTTGGAAAATAGAATCACATAATTGTTTTCAAAGGGCCTAAATAATGTTAGTTGGTCTATCTTGATGCAATGGCTTTAAGCTTTAAATTACTTAAGTAATGCACCATTGAAGTACGACAGATTCTTCTCGGAATACTATTATGGAAAACGAAACCGTGACCGTGATACATACTAAGTAACTACCACACATTGAGAAACTTTCATTTTTAGATAGTATTGGTTGGACGAAACACAAAATTGGTCTTCCAACGCATTCAATAATTTGCTTCTATTATTATTACGATTCTGCATCCTTTTCGGGAAGTCATTGTATATAATGAAATGTGGCAACGTCGCATATGATTCGATTATTGCGTATGCTTCTCGCTCGCGTTGTGTTTTGTGTTCAACTGTTCAGTGTTCAGTCCTTCAGTCTTCAGTAATGAATGTTACGATTGCTTTCTAGAAGCACGTGTGGCATTCTTTGTTTGTTTCACCAACAATTGTAAATTGGACATCTTCAGTTCGAACTTGACAGAGGTATGTAATTGTTCATAATGATTGTAGGCTTGTATCCTTCGGAATATGGTTGCTTTTTGCCTTCATATCGTTTCAATTGATGCTGACACGCATCGAACGGGTGTGGCAGTTGTTTTGTAGTTCGGTAAAGAACCTATATAGTATGTAACGTTGACCTTTAATATGTTATTTCGTTGTGCTGCTAGCTCCAAAATTCCTCCCGTTGAAGTTATATTCCTTTGTATTGACGGCACCTTCTTTTGACTTCGTCTTCATTGCAATTTGAAACGCATTCTAAGACATCGGGAAAGAACTGGAAAACTTTTGAGAAAATTTGAATTTTGGAAACGCAATTAATACTCTTGAAAACAGTAGAATCTGTATTTGAAACGTTGTTTATTTAATCGCTTAATGTACTATTTTCGACATGATATTAATTTTTCTAGCATTACATGGATGCATGGGTCGATTGAAATAAATCGGAACAGCCGTGGCACAACATTAAAAATTATGCTTATTTATTATACAAGACGATAAAGTTAAATTCTATCCACGAGTGAATCGTTTAACGTCGAAACGACGTCGAGTGGATAATAATACCGTCATCTACATCAGGGTTGTCCAACTTCAAATGGCCCAAGGGCCACTGTAAAAAAGTTGAAGGTTATGAGGGCCGCATTATAAAATGTGTCGTATGCGACTTTGTGAGTGATTTGTAATAAATATAAAACGTGTATATTTGGATACTAATTTTTATTTATTCAAGAAGCGTAGGTTTCATTACAAAAAACATTGAAACATAAAAGATATATACAGGGTGTTCCCTGAGGTAACCGACAAACTTACACGATGTGTTCTGGAGGCGATTCTAAACAAAAAAATCATATATACTTTAGGTTAATTCCTTTCCGTTCGTGAGATATCGACAAAAGAAAAAAATGTGCTTCAATTAGAGTAAATTTACATATAGAGATAAGTAAGCTAGATACAATGACATTTGTTGATAAAAAACAGGTGTCTGATCGCTACAGGACCATTCGCGTTGGTGGCAACTAGAGGTGGGGCGATTCATGAACGACTCCGACCAAAGAATCGTATGAATCGGTTCTTTCCTGTCTCGATTCGTCGTTCAATTGATTCGAAGTTACGTTTTGTACTACGCTGCGCAGAGTGATTTAAATCTGAATAAAGAATCGTGAATCCTATGAATCGGTTTCTTCTTGTCTCGGTTCGTCGTTTGTATTATATTTTGATCGTACGACGCAATGCGCGATTCAAAAATTGAAATCCGAATGCGAACGGGACGAACTAAACGAAAGCGAATCTTAAACTTGGTTGGTGCCACTGTTTCATAAGTAATACCTGCAACTGCAATGCAATTAAACTGATAACTGACCAAGGGGCAAGCGCATTTCAGCAAGCACAGCAAAGATAGTATGGAAGGTTCCTGATTCATAGCGTCTGGTTTAAAGAATACAAATGCGCTCCATGCAAAATCTAAAATTCAGCAGGACCCAACCGAACGAAACTGAATCGTTCAAATGAACGAATCAAATGAATCGGTTCATGTTGATTGATTGAATCGTAAGAATCGACTCCCAAAAATGAATCGGATTGCCCACCTCTGGTGGCAACTACCAGACTGAGACAACGGACAAGACAAGCCTTGAATCGGAGGTGGGCGTGACTGTTTCCTAACACAATGTTGCCAGATAAAGTGAAAATTCTTTCACTACTGATATATTTTTGTATATTTGTCCTACGTGCCTGTTTAATATTGTTTTCAATGATTTATATTCCAGATTCATGTTTTCTAAAAGTATTGCACCTATTGATCTGTGGGCCGCAAAAAATATCCTGGCGGGCCTTATGCGGCCCACGGGCCACATGTTGGACAGCCCTGATTTATATGATACTAAACAAAGATATTTCATGGAAAGTTAAATGTTTTGTGGTTACGTGTAATAACTGTACATTGGTTGTTGCATTTGGTAAATTATTTCTACAGGGTGTTTCAGAATAACTGTTCCTAATTCGCAGAATTCAGAGAGGGCATGTTATTCAACACTTTTTAATAAAAAACTAGTGTTCGGAAATACTTCCGTTTCGAGATAATACGACATTAACGAATTGAGTACTTGAAATAATCTCAATGTGAAAAGTAACGATTTTATTGATTTCCAGCGGTTGCAATTTTTATTAATATTTAAAAAATGGTATTACACAAAAATTATAAGAATTGTTCAAAATTATGGCCGCCATTGCCGACACACAAGGTATAACGATGTGTGATTGACCGACGAATTCTTCGAAATATCTGCGGACGATCACGAATGTCATAAAAAGCAAGAATAATTGGAGCCACTAACTCCTCTGCTGTGTCCACAGGTGTCGCATAGACGAGTGATTTAATAAATACAAAAATCAATTGGATTCATATCTGGCGAACGTGCAGGCCAAAGAATAGGACCTGGTCTCCCAATCCATCTGTTTCGAAATTGTGCATTTAAATAATCTCGAACATTTAAACCGAAATGCGCTGGTGCACCATCATGTTGAAAGACTCAATTCCTTAATGCCGTATTATCTCGAAACGGTATTTCGGTATGTCGATCCGTGGATCGAATCCGATGGACTCGATCCACTTGCGGAATCGGAATGGAATGAACGAGTCCGCAAAAGTATCGAAACTTCCGATCACTAGTCGATATCGACCGCTATCGATCCGTGACCGTTCGACGCTGTCAGAGTAGGCGCATTCAAGTATATGCATTTGAAATGTTGAACAATCGCTACCGATCGACGTAATTTTTCTGTCAGAGTCCTACCTAATGCTTCTTGAAATGTTTAATTCTTGAGCACGATGCCGAATGAATGTTCTCGGACTCTCTGGCGAACAGCCGTGATGTTTTCTGCTGAACGACCTGGACGGACAGGTGTCGATGGTTTGTCATCAGTAATTGACCCAGTCTCAAATTTTGTGAATATTCTGTTCACAGTAGATGCAAATGGAACATTTTGCCCACCAAAAGTTGGACGCAATTTGCGAACCTTGGCAGTCAAAGTTTCACCATTTTTGAAATAATGTTTTTCTACGACCACTTCTAAAAGTAGGCATTTTAGCACTAGCTTGCTTCACCAAAAATGGCGTTTTATAAATCAGCGTGTTAAAAGTGAAATCAGCTGTTTACTTTTAGCACATGTGCTAAAAGTAAACAGCGGGTCTTGAATTTAGAATTTTAAACGGGAAGTGAGGTTATAAAGCTATTCTAGTTACTTCTTTCGTTCGAGGTAAAGTGTTTTTTAAATAAAGCATTATGTAATGAATAAAGTAAAAGGTATACTATTATAATTACCTTTGATAACTAGCTTAGACAGCTACCAACTGCAGAAACAATCACCTACGCTGTCACGGTCATCCCTTTACTATGACATAAATTATAACTGTCATAAATGCAAACCTTTGTTAAATCGACATTTATGGATTAATAAGAGTAAATTTAAGGCCGTAGAAAAAAATAGTGTGTGCAAAATCGTGCTAAAAGTGTTATTGCACTTGACATGTTGTGAAACTCAGCCTTCGGCTTCGTTTCATAATTTTCATGTCTCATGCATAAACATCCACTTTTGCACAAATAGCTATTACAGTAAAATACGGTAAAAAATCAAAATGAAGCGGGCCGTCATAACAATTTGTCGCGACTAACGCATGACATTATGAATATCGGTGTAAAGCTTTAAATTATTTTTATTTTAACATCTATGAACTAGTTATTTATGGAACGAAATGTTAGGTTCATATTCTATACGCTATTGTTTTCAAAACAAAAAAATTAAGTGTGCATTAGGGAGCTAAAGTTTAATTATTTATCGATTATGAAAAACCTATTACAAATAGCTGTTAACAATAAGAATGCGTTGTTGTGTCGAATAGCCATCCATTTTTAATAATGGCGGACTATCAACCATCGAACTGTCATAAGGGTTTGGCTGTCAAAGCACAACAGACAAAATGGCGCCAAATTTAAATGTTCCACTCTTGCTGGGACTAATAATACTATGTCTGCGTTTTATTCTTTTGGCAATCAACGTGTCGGTACATTTAAAAAATATTAAAATGGGAAATAAGTTGTGTTTAACAATATTACTATTTACAACAGAATATTAAGCAAATAATGTTTACGTGTGAATCATTTTATCAACGTATGTAACAGTAATTTACGATACAAGTGCGTAGATCTAGTCTTTAGTCACGAGGTTTTCCGTCAGTTTTGACACAAAATGACGCAAATCCTAACCTGCTAACCTCGAATTTGACATTGACGTACAGTGTCACGAACATATTATTCATACGTTGAATTTCCACAGCCCGCTGAGGAACAGTTTTTTTTGGATCTCTCGATATTATAAGTGAGAGAAATGCATCACTATTTGCGAGTGAGAATTTTGAATCGCGAGTGCCCCAGCACGAGCGATACAATTTCTCGCGAGCTTATAATGGCATTTCGCTCACGTGTGATATACGACGTTTTATCTTACAGTAGCAATTCTTGTGCCTATAGTTTGCGCAATCAGAATATGTCGCGAAATAAATTTATAATTAGTCGCCTATGATTTGTGATATACGTTTGATAGTTGATAGTACTGAAGTGTATTGTCAGTCTATGTCAAATTCGAGGTTCGTAGGTTAGGTTTTGTTTGTTATTTGACACAGACTGACGCAAAACTTAACCTGAAAATTACCAGTTTGACATAGCATGACAGTGCTACCAACAATGCAGTAGTATAAATAATGAAAACTCACTGGTGAATAAAACTTCATTTTAGTCACTGAAAACAGTTGTATAATGTATGGTAATAGGCGCTACTGTAAGATACATTTTTTTTTCAGTAATAATGTATTAAGGGCAAATGATTTTGCCGGTAAAAAGGTTTTACGAAAGTATTTTGTTTTGGCAATGTCACAAGACAAACTAACGTGATCAAATTCCCGAGCCGAAGGCCAGGGAATTTGGTCAAAGTTAGTTTGTCGAAGGGCATTGCCAAAAAACAACAAATCTTTAGTAAAACATTTTCCGAGCAAAATCATGAACTCGAAATACATTTTGTGGACTATTTCCCAAATATCGGTTCATTTTGACATTTACACTAATGCACAATGACAGTTAAAAAATGATGTTTTTGAAATACCACCTTGATTAAAACAACATATTCGGTTGTTGCCACGGATACAAGTGGCAAAAGAAACTAATAAAATCCCAAGAGAAAATTTTGATTTTTTTGCCACTACAAAAACAGGTGATTGGTAGAGTTTTGGAAAATCATGGCGTTTGATTGGATAATAGGAGATGCGGGAAAGAGTCCAATTCAATAAATACCAAAAACGATCTAAGCCAACTCGTTGCGGCCAACACGATGCGGACTACCCAACTTGATGTAAACCTTACTTAATTGGGGACTAGTCGATGCCACGAATTATTAGTTTGGTATTTTGGAAGACTATTTCCCACATCTCTTATTATCCAATGAAAAGCCATGCTTTTTCAAAATTCAACCAATCGTGTGTTTTTGTAGTGGCAAAAAATCGAATTTTTTCCTTGGGGTTTTGTCAGTTTCTTTTGCCACTTGCATCCACGGCAACCACCAAATATGTTGCTTTAATCAAGGTGGTATTTAAGAAACGTCATTTAAACTGTCATTGCGCATCAGTATAAATGTCAAACTGAACCCATATTTGGGAAATAGTCCACAAAATGTATTTCGGGCTCATGATTTTGCTCGGCAAATGTTTTACTCACGAAAAGTTGTTTTTTTGGCAATGCCCCTCGACAAACTAACTTTGACAAATTCCCTCGCCTTCGGCTCGGGAATTTGATCAAGTTAGTTTGTCTTGTGACATTGCCAAAACAAAATACTTTCGTAAAACATTTTTACCGGCAAAAGCATTTGCCCTTAATACATTATTACTGATAAAAACATAAAGCATAACAGTCATGAATTTTTACGGAAAAATGAACAAAAAACAAGCGGATCTAGGAAAGACAATTTACCGAAGGAACATTTTTACATTTTTATTTAGTCACAAAAAATATTCACAATGGTTTGAAAGATTTGTTAAACATGTCCGGCTAATTTCTGAATATCAGTAGTAGGGCGGCACCTAAATTGGAGCAAACCGCGAATTAAATCCGCGATTCCGCGAATTAATTCCGCGGTTTGACCTAATTCATTTCCCGGTTTGCTCTAATTATTCTTCATATGTGCTACTGATTAATCACATATGAAGTTTGATATTTAATTTACATATGTGCTACTGATTAAATTACGCGGCAGCCATTTTTAATTTGCTTTCGGAATTACGCGGCGGCCATTTTCACTTTTCGCGCGAATATTTGAATTTGAAATTTTTCAGATTTTTTTTCAGAAGTTTCTTTTTTAAAACAGGTCGAGACATCTGTTTGTGACTAACAGTGCTTTGTCCGTCAGAGGCTGCACTGAAAACGCAGGCGTAATTACTTCCCGAGGCTGGCTTTCTATTGGTCATCCGCGCACAGCTGCTCACCATTATACATTGAAGAGTTGGTTGTCTGTCTCTCTTTCTTCGTGAGTTTCCCACTCATAGCCACTAGCAATATAGTAAGTATTACATATATGGTTTAAACTTTCCCCGCTCTTGTTTTCGCAAGCTTACGTAATAATGTGTAAAAAAGTATGCAGAAGTACATCCTCTATTTTACTGTCTTCTTCCAAATAAGCAGCATTGTACCTACCACAAATTGTTCAGAATGATCAAAGATCTGATCAGTATTCACCCTGAAGCAATTTTCTGCGATCGCGTTTTAAATGAAGAAGATAGAACAAACAACTACGCAGAAGCAGCCCATTGACGTTTGCAACAAGAATTATCTACAAATCATCCCACTATTTGGAAATTTATAGAAGGTCTGAAAAAAGTTCAGTTTCGTAGAGATACATATTATGAACAACTTGTAGCCGGACATAATCCTTCAATGAAATAAAATAAAATGTAGAAAAGCAGGTTTTATAATATTAAATTTAGTAAGAGATTATGCTAACAGAGAATATCTGAGAGGAATTTTGAAATAAATTAATACATACAAATTTAAAAAAAAAGTTAAATGTTTTATCTTCATCGGTGTTGTTATCGACTCTTAACAAAATTAATTTTAGTATCGTTAAGAGCTTCATTGCCGCTCTCAGTGCTGTAATGTATAGATAATGGATATTACTGCACCTTATCATTAAGACGCTCAAAATTAAACGTTAATATCTACAACAAAACTTTACAAAAATTATTTCTAAATTATTATTGTAAATATTTTTGTGACTAAACAAAAATTTAAAAAAAAATCTTGTATCACTTGCATTGGTTGTGATTTCATACAAATCATTTTTTGTAATATTTTAGGCGACTAGCAATAGTTAAACATCGCCCTTCAAACAAATTGTGATTCGGTAAAAAGATATATCTCATCATATAGCTATATTAAATATTAAAACGATTATGTAAATTAGGCTTACTCATATTATCTATACCTACCATAATTTTCGATAAACTTTCCGTTGGGTAAATTGTTTTCGGTAATTTTTCCTTCGATAAATTCCGGTTATTTTTTGTTTATTTTTACGTAAAAATTCTAAAATACTATACTAATAATTCCTGGCATTGACTGGTACCGCATCGAGTAAGCTCGCATCAAGTTGGGTTCGCGTCGAGTTGGTCGCATCGAATTGTCCGCAACCGACCAAAAAAGCATATATTTTGTATTGACAGTTGTGAAAAGTCAAAGCGACAAATTAATTGAGAGTGAACTATAAAGTATTTATAACCACGGGAGTGTGTTATACTCGGTGAGTTTTTTTTTAAAGTGTTACAGTACGATATCTCGAAAGTGGTATAACATATTTTGATGAAACTTTGGTGGGGTAATAGGGAGACGGGGGATATATAAAAATATATTTTTGACATTTACCTCCTCTCTCTATTTTGAGGGGTGGGGGGTAACTTTGGAATTTTAAATAGGATGATGTAGTTTTGTTTATAAAATTCTGGGTTTTGGAAAAGACGCAAAGGTGTTCATTAATGAGCATTTATCCCCTTACTATAAGATACTTTATACATTTTTTTGGTCTTTTATAAATAATAAGAAAAACAGTAAATCTCTGCCAAATAAAATGTCATATAATAATTTACAAGCCTTTAACAGTAATGACATTTTTGAGATATTTTCCAAGTACTTCAGCAGCGTTTTTGAACCCTGTGACACTCCATCTCAGGTTGGCTCTATCCAGCCTCAACAATGTTATACTTTAAATTATATTTCAAAACAGTGTATTAAAAAAGGGTTATCTGATCTTGATCCTAAAAAGTGGCCTGGTCCCGATGGGCTTCCTACAATTTTCTTGAGATCCTGCCCAAGTCTTTGTGTGCCTCTGCATATATTGTATAATCATTGTATCTCATTAGGTAAATACCCCAAACTTTGGAAGGTAGCACAGATTACGCCTGTACATAAATCAGGAGATAAAACAAAAGTTGGTAATTATAGGCCGATCTCTTTATTAAATCATTTTGGGAAATTGTTTGAATCGCTTAGATTGGAACAAGTATTTTTTAGAGTGAAGGGATTTATAGACAGCAATCAACATGGTTTTTACAGAGGCCGCTATGACAAATTTGGTTCCTTTTGTTCAAAAAATAAGTAGCGCTATGGAAAATGGATTGGGGACTTGCGCCGTGTATACCGACTTCTTCAAGGCTTTCGATAAAATTCATCACCCCACACTTCTTGTTAAACTTGAAAATTTCGGTATACACCAATGACAGAATGCAGTACGTAGCTATTAATGGAGTTAGAGCGGGCTGCGTGGGTGTGACCTCTGGGGTGCCCCAGGGGTCACATTTAGGTCCCTTGCTATTTAGTATTTTTTTAAACGACATTGGTTCATGTTTCCGTCACACTGAATACTGTCTGTATGCTGACGACCTTAAAGTTTTTAAATATATTGACGGTGTGTCAGACTATATGCAATTACAAAACTATTTGATAAAAGTTTCCAATTATTGTAGAATCAATAAAATCTTTGTAAATTTAGATAAATGTTATTGCATTCGGTTTTCTATGAAAGCTCCAATGGATGTTGATCGCAGTCTGTATCTAAACGATGTAAAGTTGAAATACATGGATAGCGTAAAAGATTTGAGAGTTACATTGGATTCTAAGCTGTCATTTAATACTCACGTAGAGATATGTGTTCAGAGAGCTCAGAAGAATTTAGGCTTCATACTTCGGGCTACTAACGGTTTTAAAAAAATGTGTTCACTTATAGCTTTGTTCAATAGCCTAGTGAGACCTGTTTTAGAATTTTCTTCGACTGTTTGGAATCCAATGTATCAAAAGTACGAGGGTGGGATGATAATTGTTTAGCCAATTGTTTAGCCTCCGCGTAGTTGGCGCTGACAAGTGAAAAAGAAATGCATATTTTTAAACTGTCATCTTTTATTTGACAGTACTGAAAATATCAATTTCATTTGTTTAATACTTTGTTCATAGCAGCCGCTTATTGACAATCTGTTTTGTATATTTTTAATCATGGAAAATATCGAGCATCACGCCGTCATTTAAATTTTTGTTTAAAAAAGGTTTGAAAATTCGGAGATTTTTGAGGAAATGCACAACGTATTGGGTGAAAGTGCACCATCATATGCCATGGTAAAGAACTGGGTGGCTGCGTTTAAACGCGGTCGTAGGAGCATAGAAGACGAACACCGCTCTGGGCGCCCTAAAAGTGCCACAACTCCGGAAATGGTGAGCAAAATCCATATTATGATTTTAGAAGATCGGCGATTGAAGTTAAGTGAGATAGCTAACATCGTGAACATCTCGAAAGAACGGGTACATAATATTATATTGTAACTCAAGAGTTGTGTTTGAGAAAGCTCTCCGCGCAATTGATAACCACTGACAAAACATGGGTTCATCATTATAGCCCAGAGACGAAACAGCAGTCAAAACAGTGGATTGAACATGGTTGTCCACCTCCAAAGAAAGCGTTGCGTGTCAAATCAGCCGGTAAAGTAATGGCATCTATTTTCTGGAATGCCAAAGGGATTTTACTGGTAGATTATTTAGCTAACGGGCAAACCATAACTGGGGAATATTACGCTAACCTGCTGGACAAATAAAACCAAATTATTCGACAGAAAAGACCAGGTTCAGCGCACAAGAAAATCATTTTGCATCAGGATAATGCAAGACCCCACACAAGTGTTATAGCGATGGCAAAAATTAACGAATTGAAATATGATTTGCTTTCGCATCCACCTTATCCCCTGACCTAGCTCCGTCGGGCTTCTACTTATTCCCCAAACTCAAAATCTTTCTCGGCGGACAACGATTTTCGTCTAATAAAGAGGTCCAGTTCGCGATTAATAAATATTTTGCAATCCTTTTAGAAAGCATTTTTCGCGATGGGATCAAGGCTTTATTTAGAACATCGTTGGACAAAGTGTATAGAACGTTTAGGAGACTATGTTGAAAAGTAGAACGATTTTGAAAAGTTAAAATCAGTTTTTCATTCTTAGACTAAGCAATTATCATCCCGCCCTCGTATATTATGCAAATAGAAACTGTGCAGAAAAAGTTTATTAACGCCTATTAACGCCTTAAACTATCGTTTTAACAGACGAAGGCATTTTTATTGTTACAACGAAAATTTAAAATTCTATAACATGCAGTCTCTTGAATGTAGAAGAAAATGCTCTGATGTATTTTTTATGTTGTTAACAATTTAATTGATTCAGAATATTGCGTTAATAGCCTTAAATTTAACGCTAACCCTTACATTCTTCGAAACAGACACACATTCTTTATTCAAAAATCTAATTCAAAATATTTTCTCAACTCGCCGCTCACTCGCTGTACTCGAATTCTCAACAGCTTGGATCAGGCTGACAAGAGCTGCGATATTTTTAACTTACGATTTGCAGCATTCAAGAGACATGCAAAAAGTCTTAGTTTGATTGTATTTCTTTTTTTTTATTACGTTATTGTAGTTAATGCTTAGATCTATAGTTATTCAGTTGTCTATATAGTTTTTTAATTATTCTTTATTAGTATTCCTTAGTTTTGCTTGTTTGACCTAAAACTGTAAATGTTTTAATGTATATTCCGTGCTATCCTATTATTGGGCAGCTATGACTGTATGTAGAGTAGTCTTGAGTTTAAAATAAAAAAAATAAATAAAATAAAGAAAAATTAGAATCTACGTAAAAAACTACATGTATGCAAAAGTTTTTGATTTGCTTTTTCGGTTACAGAATTATGATTTATTAGGTTATAAAATAAAAAATCTGGTGTGATACACACACACAACTTTCTTTTACAGTGATCTTATAATTAGCCAAAAATTTTATTTTTAATTTTGAAGCATTTGTCAAAAATTTTCAAAAATTAGAGATTTTACAAAAACGGTACAAAAAGAGTGTTAGTTCAAGAGACAAATATTCTCTAGAATTTTAAGCTGAATTCAAATACCGGTGTTCTATTTAAAATAGGAGTTAATAAAAAAATAGACAAAAAAACAAAAGAAACCCATTTTAGAAGTATTCAACTGGAAAATTATCTATCTCACAGCAATACACATTAAAAATGTAATAAAAAATGTAAAGTTAAAAAAAATCGTTTTAGCCGTTTTTGAAAAAATCGACAAAAACTGAAAAATCACAAGAGTAAACACCTACTTCCGGTTATACGATTTTCTTCAAAAGCTTGCTGTCGCATCTACATAGTACACAAAACTTATATATGAAGTTTCAACGCCATACCTATTTCCGTTTTTGAGATATTTTGTTCACAGACAGAGAGACAGACAGACAGACACACAGACAGACCAATGAAAAAAATATGTTTTTTGGGATCAGGGGACTCTAAAACGTGAAGATCTGTTGAAAACTCAATTTCGAATTTTTGGGATGAATCCAATACTTCCTTTATTGAAAAAGGAAGTAAACAGAATAATAATCCTTAAAACGTCAAAATTCTCAACTGCTGTAAGTAAAAATAACCCATTTCCATGGAAACGAATAATAATACTGAAATAAGTGAACTTGATTTATTCGTAAAATTTATTTATTTTTTAAATTCAATCAACATTTAGTTAATCATAATTCCGAAATCAAAACAGTAAATCCAACAAGATTTTGTACATATACGTAGTTTTTTACGTAGATTCGAATTTTATAAACAAAAGTACATCATCCTATCTAAAATTCCAAAGTTACCCCCTACCCCTCAAAATAGAGAAGGGGGAATATACGTTTAAATATGTCGCCCCATCTCCCTATTACCTTACCAAAATTTAAAGAAAATATTTGAAACCATTTTCGAGATACTGCCTTGTAACATTTTAAAAAACTCACCTAGTAGATATTTATGCGTTAAGGGAGATATGAATACGTTTTTCCCTAAGGTTGACATGGTTACAGACCGAAGGTGAAAAACATGAATGTTTCCAGTGGTGCATACAATATTTTACGCACAACCGGGCCGAAAATGAAAGTTTTCATCTTAGTTACCACGATCGAAGTACAACTTTACGCCCGGCGGGCAGTAAAGTAATTTGCGGGCGGTAAAATAAAAAAGGGGCGTTAAAGTAACTTTGCTGCCCGCAAATTACTTTACTGTCCGGGCACCTTAAATGTGGTAGTAATTTTTGGCATTAAAAAGACCCAAATTTATTCGAAGTGTTTGTTCCATGCCGTTGTGCATAAAACGTTGTACGTACCTCAGGCCGGAAGTAGATTACGCCCTTAGCCAAATAAAGGCCCTCCTCCGTTAGGCCTCAAATTTAAGCTGTGGGCGTAATCCTACTCTTCGGCCTTTTATACGTAAATAACTATTATTTACTGGGATATTAATAAAAATAGTCATAATTTTTCTTTATCCAGTTTACATGTTCTAAAAAATCTCTCAATTTAGACAACTGTAAAAGAACATTTAACAGGATTTTTGTAACAGTAATTCATTAACAGGGCTAGATTAGAGTTTTTAGAAGACATTTAAATAGATATTATCATTGAAAAATATTTCTCCTAAAAAGCGCCTTGCACCAAAAACGTAACAATTATACGAACATAAAGGAGTAATTAACATTTAATATATTTTTTTCCAATTAGAAATATTTAAAGTCTTCACCTAAAGCAATTTGAATTTTAAAATTAGGTCTTGGTAGGTGGATGTGGAGTTTAAAAAATATTTAAAAAATTGAAAAATTAAATTTTAGCTAAGTTAAAAAAAAATAGGTGTTTGCTTGAGATCGTTCAGTTAGCTAAGACTAACCCACTCGAAAAAAATCTCATCGAACTCTTACTTAATTTCCGAAAAATAGCACACTTCGGATTTTGACAATTTCGAATTTTTTTTTAAATAAAAAAAAAACCCATATGATGCCGACTTTTTGGCAGTCACTGAAGATTTTGGATACATAATTTTTGTTGAGCAATTAGTTGTAACTTATATTTGAGGCGTTGAAATCAAAATTGGCGAAATCGCTTAAAATCGGTAAAGCGTAATTTTTCTTGGTAAATTGGGACTTTTCTACCTCGAAATCGGTACAGTCCCGAAATGGCAATCCCTATAGCTTTGGGGTCATCGTTTATATGAAAATTCTGAACCGCTGTTAGCTGTTGTACACAAAATCGGTACAGAATAAAATATCATTGGTGGGTTGTGTCGACCAGAATATGAGCCAACATTGCTGCAGATTACCAGGAATAACGTTATCTAGTACGACACTACAGACTAAACATTTACCCGGCGCAGAAAATATAACCTTGACGATTTCAACTGTGCTTGAGAAAAGTGTGTACTCTGCAGTCTGCAGATATTGTTTTGTGGTCTGCAGCACGAAGGGCAAACCGTTGCGTTGGCTTATTCGCCTGTTTAGCCATCAGATTGAATGTGCTGTTGGTTGTGCCTTATAGTGAAAAGTGTAGATACATATCGGGCTTTCAACTGCAGGTAACTAACTATAAATATTTAAGTAAACGATAAGGCAGGAGGAGTTAGGCTTAATCCTTTTTGACCATGCAGGTTTAATTGGTTTTTATCCCTTAACCACTGACATGCGGTTTGCTATTTATACCGCTCCAAAAATACATTCTGTTGTAAAACGAGTTTTACAAAAGATTCCTAGAAAACCATCTGTGTACCTGTACCTATTGTCAACTGCGGCCAGTGTTGTGATTTGAAAATTATTTTTAGTAACACTGCTAAGAGTGCCAACGTAACAAAACTAAACATGTTGGTAACAAAATTCCTCGCAAAGTTCAAATTTGTAGTGTAAGGAGTTGAATTAGAATGAAAGATTAAAAACCTTTATAGCAAAATGTATTATCTGAAAAAACATTGTAAATGTAAAACATTCAAAATAAACAGAACAAGTTGCTGTTACATTTAGAAAAGACAAAATAATACCTGTATGACTTTCTTCAAGTTTTACCCCATAATTGAATATTATTTATACAAGTAAATACTGCCAAAACTGTCAACTGTCTTAAACGCTCTCTGCGGTCAAATAACTGAACTACTGAACTGTAACTGTAAACATTTCACTGATTCAATCCTGTTGATATTACAGTGAGTATAGAAAGCGCCAGTCCAGTCGGTAAATTAGTACCAAATTTCCAAGTTTTTAGTTGAAGGGAAAAAGTAACAAAAATGATACTTATAGTAACAAAGTAACCAACTAAATGGAAAAGCAACAATTTTATTACAGAAGTAACAATTTTCACAACACTGATTGCGGCAGTTTCAGTACGTAAAGTTTTCTTGCGATATCACGTACCGCATGTCAGTGACTACGTTCCTATAGTTGGTATAGTTAGAATCAGTACAGTTATTGTCAATATTTTCTATTCTAATCCTTTTTAAAATTAATATCAATTTGTTACTTTAAACATTACTTTACCATTTTATAGTGACCCGTACTCAAGTTTTGCTGTAATTAAGTTTATACAGGGTTGTGTGGCAATGTCCAACATTTCTTTTAATATTATGCATGCGTTTATAATTTTTTCGAAAAAATGAAGTCAATTTTATTTTGAGTCGTATTGTATTCTACAGAAGTGTGAAGAATAATTCAGTAATTGATGTAAAAAAAAAATACAGTGATATAGGACAGATTAGCATTAAAATCAAAGAATAGGTAACGGTATGACGTACCGCACGTCAGTGTCTACGTCCTGAAACATCCATGTCAGTGGTTAAAAGTAGTGATGGGCGTATTCGAATGAAAAATAACCGGTTATCCGGTTATTGAAATAACCTATGTAACTCGGTTTTCGTTCCAAGTATTCAAATGAAAAATAACCTCATGCTGATACGTACTACGCTTTGAATATAAAACCTCTATTCAAAGGTACTACGTGCCATATCTCAGCGACCTACGCAGTGCTAAAAATTCTGTAAATATAAATACGTCATAACTCATAAACAAAGCAGGCTGTACTGAAAACACCATTTGGTTATCGGGTACCTACCTCCTATCATACAAAATATCAAATCATCATATTCTGGGGACCTAACGCCTAAAAACTGCAAACGCATCAAGCTATAAAACATTTTTTTATTTGCTTACATCTCCAAAGTTTCAATACAAGAGGCGGCGCCTTTAACCCGCCCAATCGATAAAGATAAACGTTTTACCACTGTTTTTATTGCGATTAGCGGGACTGCTTATTTGCTGCATATTTATTTCTTTCTACACTTCTTAATAATTTTTTTTTTGTTTATTTATTAAATTTACAATCTGCTCAATCGAGCAATAGGTAAATGGTGTGATTATAAATTGGCATGGAGGATACTTTTCCAATGAAAAGTTCCTTAATGCAGACAGAAAGTGAAATGTACACTTATATACACAAATGTTTCAAAATTTAAAAACGATCTACTAAATCTAAAGGATGATACCTATTTAGTCTGTGAGTAACGTTACCATTGTTCAAGAGATTCACTGCGAGAGGGTTGATATGGGTTTCAAGACGAGTGAGGTATTTGGCACTCGCGCACGACACTTCACCTTTAATAGTGTTCACTCGAAGATCACGATGGATTACTTCGTTTCTCACGTACCATGGGGCGTCCGCTAGGGTTCGTAGAGTTTTCGATTGGAACCTTTGTAGGATCTCTAGATTAGAGTTGCTGGTGGTACCCCAGAGTTGCAGTCCGTATGTCCAGATAGGTTTTATTACGGTTTTATATAGTAGGACTTTGTTAGATAGCGTTAATTGGGATTTGCGTCCAAGTAGCCAGTAGAGTTTGGTGACCTTCAGGCCGAGTTGTTTACGCTTAGTAAAAATATGCTTTCTCCAAGTTAATCTTCGATCAAGATGCATGCCTAAGTATTTTACATCATCTGCTTGAGGAATAGGAGCATTATTTAGTGTCACTGGTGGGCATCTTTCCCGTCGGAGTGTAAAAGTAACATGGGTTGACTTAGATTCATTAGCTTTGATGCGCCAAGTTCGCATCCAGTTTTGAACTCGGTTCAGGGAGATTTGTAAGTTTCGTGAAGCAGTCACTGGGTCTTCGTGAGATGTTAGTATGGCAGTGTCGTCTGCAAATGTGGCTGTTAGCGTATTTTCTGAAGTGGGCAAATCTGCCGTGTACAGTAAGTACAGGGTCTTAATAAATACCTCTTAATTTCCAATACATAACACATAATGTACGGTCGCCGCCTTAGAAACCGGGCACTTCACACTATTATGATATATTTTGCATGTATTTTTTAAGTGTATAAACTGGGTTTTTACAGTTATGTATTATGGTTTTAATTGTTACGTCAGATTGTTTATTGTTTGTCTATTATGAAATGCCATCTCACATTAATGAAATAACCGGAGCAAGAATACTCGAAAGACTAGAAGAACATATTACGTGTCCCGATTTCTAAGGCGCCGACCGTACATATTATGCTTTGGTTCCTCTGCTATCTGCAAGTTACGATGTCGATGCAGATGACGGTGACGGTGAACCGCCAACCGGCAAACCGGCTGACTTAATCGAAACGAATCGAGAGCCAAAATTTATTTGAATGATTATTCAAATAATCATTCGGTTATTAATATCATTCGAATGCAAATAATTCGGTTATGAAAATTGTCCGGTTATGCCCATCACTAGTTAAAAGGGTTATAGGTACGTCGGTGAATTACCGAAAAGTAAGTATTCCAATCTGCATTGATAAATTCTTACATATATTATAACACATATTATAACATATAGTATGATAGACCAACCCTATTTGATTATTTTCGATCACGTGCTTCAGGTTGACGAAACATATCAAACATAAAGTGAAAGCAACCCTAGGGTGATTTTAAATCGGCATGGAAACTAGTAGGGATGTCGGCGGATACCCGGGTCGACCCGGGTAATAGTGAACCCGGGTATATTTTCAGGACCCGGGTACCCGACTAGTAAATTATGTAATTTATAGATAGTCGGCCCTTTTCGGAGAAGATGATAAAAACTTAAAAACAATAGGAATAAGCTCTAGAAAAACATAACCATGGGGTAATAACCAGAATCGCCCCATCCCCTACCACATGTTTCTTGTTTCATATAATAAATTCGCTTCACGGAAATATTCAACCCGTCAATGGTACCAGTACGCGTCAGTATGGGATGAGTAACATAAACATCCTCTGTGTAATTTTGATGCTGCTACGAATTTCGAATAAAAAGTCCCGTACTTGAATTTGATAGCACTTGGAGGTGTGATAATATTTACAAATAACAGACGACTTGCAGTTTGAATTAGGGAGTAGGTACTATTTCAATTTAGTTCAATTTACAACTAGCAGCGTAAAGAAATGGTAGCTAGTACCTCAGATGTTCCGATGTACGCTAACATTTTTGCAGAGCCGGATTAAGGGGGGGGGGGGATAAGGGGGCTGCAGCCCCGGGCCACCGAATTTCGGGGGCCTCGAAAAGATTCGAAGGTTATTAATCTAGTGCGGTTTCTAATCATTTAGATCCCTTAGTACCCGTTGCATAAATGGGAATGGGGCCTCTAAACAAATTTAGCCCTGGGCCCACATATCCTTAATCCTGTTCTGCATTTTTGTTATACAGGGTGTCTCAAAAAGAATGGGACACCGATTAGCCATAGATTCCTTACGTCATAATAAATCGATTAAACCTAATATACCTTAGTACAAAGTCCCTTCAGTAAGAAGTTGTAGGGCCTTAAAGTTCAATTTTTTATTTTTTATTTTTTTGTTAATTTCCATAAATGTAGAGATATCAATTTAGATTTTGGTATACCTACTTACTATTATATACTGCACTAATAGAAAAAATTTCATAAACTAGACTTGACTGTAAAGGGCACTTTACCTAACTTTCAAAACCTTTTTTAACTCTAACTTCGTTATATGTAACATTTTTTAAAATTTTAGGTTATTATCTGAAAGAAAATTAAAATACACAAAAATAATGTACTCTTACTTCATAGGCGTAGGAGCAACCGTTTACCTTAAAATACCTATCAAAGGTTTTTAGTTGTCACTAACACATGTAATTATCAAGTACGCATGATCACAAAAACAATGGTCATCTAGTAAAAAACAATGATAAATCAATTAATGACATTAGTGACATAAGAATTTGTTCTCTTATGTTTAAGAAAATGCCGCTACATAACGAATTCTCCAATGCTGAAAGGTTCGTTATGTCGCAGCATTTTCGTAAGCACAAAAGACAAAAACCTGATGTCACCAACGTCATTAATTGATTTCTTGTTGTTGTTTACTAGATTACAATCATTACCCATTGTTTTGTGATCATGGCTACTTGATAATTGCACATCGTAATGACAACCAAAAACCTTTGATGGGCATTTTACGGTAAACGGTTGCTTTTATGCTTAAGAACTAAGAGTACATTATTTTTGTGCTTTTTGATTCTCTTTCAGAAAATAACCTGAAATTTAAAAAAATGTTATATATAACGAAGTTAGAGCTAAAAAAAGTTTTGAAAGTTAGGTAAAGTGCTCTTTACAGTCAAGTCTAGTGTGTGAAAATTTTTTCTATTAGTGTAGTATATAATAGTAAGTATGTATACCAAAATTCAAATCGATATCTCTACATTTGTGGAAATTAACAAAAAACTAAAAAATAAAAAATTGAACTTCAAGGCCCTATAACTTCTTACTGAAGGGACTTTGTACTAAGGTATATTAGATTTAATCGATTTATTATGACGTAAGGAATCTATGACTAATAGGTGTCCCATTTTTTGAGACACCCTGTATATTTCGGGTACCCGAGGGTACCCGGGTACTGTTTTCGGGTACCCGGGTTTGATTTTAGACCGGGTACGACATCCCTAGAAACTACCTAATTAAAATTCAGTAGTATCCTATGACAAGTAAATTATAAACTGTCAAATTAATAGAAAAATTGCTTCTCTTTATTAATAACTATTGTTATTAGTTTATTTAGGAGATTATCTATCCTAATTCACCGCCGGCAGTGATAAAACCTTCTAGTTTTAACAAAAGACATCCGTCAAGAGCGTTGCCTGTAAGAAATAACCATTGTCTGCGCCTCGGGTTATTTAGTTATTTCTAAGCAAGGCACTCTCGAGCTGTTATTTACTAAAATTATTGCGGATTCTTATGGCTGCGGTTGATTAATTATAGCTGATAATTTTCCCAGTATCTGATTTAATTCGCCTTTTCCAACTAGGCACTTTTTCAACCACCAATTGTTACTAATATACATACTAATGTAATGTTAAAATTGTATAAGTAAAATATTACTTGTCCACATTTTAATGCAAATATTTGCGTTTTGTTAGATTTTTTTGATGTGAATTTTACAGCACTTACTAATTGTCTTTGGTACTTCGATTGGGGCGGCCCAAAATAAATACAAAAAGAAAGTTGGCAGTTGTGCGTTTGATGATTGGCATCGAATATTGTTTCACCTTTGATTATTTATTATAATTGTTTAGTATCAATACAACGAAATAATAATATAATACATATAATTGAATGACTTGTCCAGAGCAATTATTGTTTTAAAAGATAGTGCTTTTGAGGTTCAACTGCAATGCATTTTAAAAAGTCTCACGAATCTCAAGTTACTATGCCGTACAAATGCACGTTGATCTTTCAGTTGTACAATCGCGGACAAAGTTTATGTCTCAGCATTACGCCTAATAGGCAACACGCTTATCACTACAATAATTATTCGATAGATGATTTGAAGTCGCTGGCGCAGCTTGTTAGTTTATCAGTGTTGCCAGATTTCGTCTAACCAATATCCCTTCATAGGACATTAAAATCCGTACTTCGCTCTGCGATAGAAGGCATAGTAGTGAATCGCAGTAATAACAATAGTAATTCGAACGATATACAGTGTGTCCCCGGATTGCCCTAACTATACTTGTAAACTTCCTTATTCTGCATTTTAGGAAGAACAGTCATTCTTTATAAAAAGTTTTGCTTCATCTAGCAAGTCCGCAGCCACTACCAACATTTCGAAATTACATACAGGGTGGTTAGTATAAATTTTGTTATGACTTATTTATCTCAATAAAGATTAAAAAATCAACTTTGAGATACAATGTTCAGATTAGATATGTGAGCTTCTATTGAAATTTCAAACATCTTTTCTCAGTAATACTTATACTTTCCTTTCAAATAAAAGGTACTTTATTCTTAACCAAATTTCACGTTGTCTCGTTTTCTAACCACCCTGTATGTTATTTCGAAATTTTGGTAGTGGCTGACTTGCTAGATGAAGCAAAACTTTTTATGAAGAATGACTGTTCTTACTAAAATTCAAAATAAGGAAATTTACAAGTATAGTTAGGTCCATCCGGGGACACACTGTATAACATCACCAGAGTTCGAGTAACAGAGAGTTGGTTGTAATCAAACTAGCCGACTTCCGGTTTTAACGGAAAATTTTATTAACTTCGATTTTTTAAATGAATCGCCTTGTATATTTAATGTTTTTCAGAATCTGTGGCTGAAATTACATACAACACTGATGCCGAATTTGCTTAGGTATTACACAAAAATATTTTAAAAAGTAGTGCAAATTGTGATTGGTCTAATTGATGAAATATGTATTATGAGTTACTAGGGTTAATTAGAACATATTTTCTCTAGTCACGGCCTTCTTTGAGATACAATAAAATTTGAAGAAAAGAACTTTTTGTAGAAAAATTTAAATTTAAATTAGGTAAGGTAAGACGTATCTAATTTGAGCCGTACATTTAAAAGGATCCTTGATCAAATTTCATCCAAATCAATTCATAAATAACGGAGATATAAGTATGGCCCTAGTTTCATTGTCACCCGGTATACCATAATCATGAAATATACAATAACAAATGGAACGAAAGTACGACTAATTGTTTCTTGACATTATGACATTAGATTATCATTATTAATGTTTTCATTTAGCACATCTTCTGATTTGCTGCTAGATACTCCCTATCAATATTAACACATGACGGAATACTTGAACATTGAACACTCGCAACGTTTTGTGCACCCGGAAATGTATCAGATCTGGCATTAAGTGGATGCGGAATATCGTATAATTTTTAAGAGGTATCATAAACTTTGGCTCTTTTGTGTTATTTTATAACAGCTGTTGCAGTTGGAACAATTCTGAGCTTGTTTTTCTCTCTGTTTTGATATCTGTTCAGGTAAAATCTCATGGGTGGCTGCAATTAGATTAAAAATTGCCGACTCTCACTTGATTCCTATAAAAATCATTATTTCGTTCTAGCCGTGTTTTTAGCCAGTAATCGCTAATTTCTTCGTCCTGTCTTTCAAAAAACCGTCTAAGGATGTCTCTCAATTCGGTTGCTATATATTAACATTCATTATTTTGTTCAAGTTAATCAAAAAGCAAAGTGAACAGACTGTCAAGCGAGTTTTTAAGTAGTCTACCAGACGTTTCAAATGCTTCACATTTTTGGAAATGTGAATAGAAGTGTATGGTACCTGATTTTCTCTTATACACGATCTGTATACGTTGCTACACGCGTATTAATTATCTCCCCAATTTATCAAATGGCACACATTTAAAGAACTATGTCTTTTTATTCTGTTATATGTGTAGATTGGAGAAAGTATCTACCTACATCCGTAGCTTATTACAAACTTGATTAAACCCCAACCGAGGGTGAAGGTAGTCACCCACCTTGTTGCCAACCACCACCTTACAACGTAACTGTATAATACCATATGTAACCAAAAACTAACGTATCCTTTCCTTTAATATTTATCAACATTGAAATACATTTTTAAGGGGAAAATTAATTATTTAAGCACATATTATACATATTATAAGTGTGTCTAAAATTTTTCTCCAAAACGAATAGAAATACGTGCAATTCTTTTCGACCTCGGTAACTCTCGTGTAGTCGGTACCGCGTGTCATGCTTCAAGGGTCGCCGCAGGAATCATTACAGAAGGAGCATTATTTTCGCGTTGGCCGGTATGTTCTACTGGCCAATTGAAATCCAATTTAGAGTTATTTTTGATTTGCCAAATAGTTCCTAGCGGCTACCCTTTCTCATACCTTACATTATGTAACGTTGAGGTTTTTTTTACATCTTCGGTACCGTCAACTGGGGTTTTATGGGACAGCGGGGGTAATATGGGACGCACGCTCATTTTTTGAAATTAGCGCCGTAGCTGAGCAGCAGGTGAGCCAACTGTATAAAAACAATTCTTAAATGCTTAGTAATACCGCCACTCATTGTTTTCATTCACTTTTGTTCTGGTAAAGTAAGTAGAAATTCTTTTAAAAAATAGTAAACTTGCATATAATTTTATGTAAAAAAATTACATCAAATTGTCTCAGATGCACAGCTTTCGTTAAATCATCTGTAGTTTTGTTATTGTTGAAATTAAGTAGTACATAACCTCAACTAACAACTTCACTCACAAAATTTAAAAAAATAATAGC
Source organism: Agriotes lineatus (assembly GCA_940337035.1). Taxonomy (NCBI): domain Eukaryota; kingdom Metazoa; phylum Arthropoda; class Insecta; order Coleoptera; family Elateridae; genus Agriotes; species Agriotes lineatus. The sequence continues at coordinate 28,198 of CALNHX010007484.1, read as the reverse complement.
GCAAAAATTTTATTTTGGTAAAACATAAAAAATGTTGATGTTCTAGATTATTTGGCTTAATTTGGGACAGCATGCCCAGAAGATTTAAAAGAAAATTAGGAGCCCCTTTAAGGCAAGACTATCAGCCGCAGTTCCTGGAAAATGCCCTTGAAGCTGTAGTTGATGGGGGGATGTCTTTCAGACAAGCCGCAGAACGATTTAATGTACCAAAAAGTACGATACATCGCAAGTATCACGGAAGGAATGGGTTCAACCTCGGCCGTCCTCCAGTATTCAACCCACAGGATGAACAACGCATTGTAAATGCAATTACAATAGCTGCGAACGCTGGATTCCCTTTCACACCGTTACAGCTGCGACGTTTCGTACAAGATTTTTTAAATAGAAAAGGCATTGTAGTGCAATGTTTTAATAATAATGAACCAGGAGCCGATTGGTTAAGGCATTTTTTAAAACGAAACAATAATTTGTCCGTACGTTTAGCCGAAAACAGAAAGATGTCGAGCGGCATTATGTGAAGAATCAATAAATTCCTACTTTAATGAATTTTCTGTAACTGCAGAATCTGTTCCTCCAGCAAATATTGTTAACTATGATGAGACGAACCTGGTGGATGATCCCGGTAGAGCTCCAGTATTAGTTCCAAAGAAGTCAAAACATGCTAATAGGACTATGGACTCATCAAAACAATCAGTTTCGGTTATGTTCGCTGTTGCTGCAGATGGCACTTTACTCCCACCTTACGTTGTCTACAGGGCTACCAATTTATACCCAGAGTGGATAGAAAATGGTCCTCCAGGATGCCGGTATAATAGGTCGAAAAGCGGATGGTTCGATAAAGACATTTTTGAAGACTGGTTTACTGGGATAGCACTGCCTTATTTTCGTAATAAAAATGGGCCAAAAATTTTAGTAGGTGATAACCTAGGCAGTCATCTTTCAGAATCGGTCATAAAGAGATGCGAGGATAATAACATTAGATTTACATGTTTATTGCCAAATAGTACCCACATTTGCCAGCCTCTGGACATTTCATTTTTTGGCCCATTTAAGAAAGTGTGGTGAAGTATCGTCACAGAATATAAAACAAAACACCGAGGATGTATTCCAAAAACGATATTTCCAACTTTATTAAAAAACACCATAAACCGATTTACTACTGCAAAGGAAAATATTGTGGCTGGTTTTCGGGAAAGTGGAATCTGTCCAATTAATAGAAATGAGGTTCTAAAACATTTTAATCAAAATCGTTTTATTGAAGATAACGATAATGCTCTTGTAGCCAGCTTTAATGCTGTTGTTGAAAATTTAAAAACCACTGATGAACCCAAACTAAAAAGAAAAAAAAGAATCAATGTTCCTGCAGGAAAATCCATTACAACACTTAGCTTTGCTACGAATGAAACACTTCAAGTGGAAACTGTACGTGAAACCCAGAATGCAGCAGATGGTTATGACAGTTAACGACGAAGAAAATGATGTAATGGAAAGAAACTCTCAAGAACACAACGATATACAAGAACATTTGGAGGAGTCGGAAGATGATGGGGAAATTGCTAACGAAGAGGACAACATCTGCGTGGCAAAAAATCCAGTCCCAGCTGTAGAACATATTGAAGTAGGAACCTTTTTGGAAGTAGAATTTGTATATGATGCTGGAAGAAAAAAAGAAAAGTTCAAAAGATTTGTAGCTGAAGTTGTAAAATGTCGTGAAGAGAATAAACTTGAAATTAAATGTATGCGACCATACAGAGAAACTTCTGATACATTCATATTCCCTGATATAGACGATATTTGTACTATAAATAAACAAAACATTAAAAAGATCCTTAACAAACCAAATGTATTTAGAGGACGTTTTACATTTGTTCTTTAAAACTACTCGCCAGGTGTTGAAATACCAAATTTTTATGTTTAATTATTACCTACAAATGGTTTTTTATATGCCTATTTAAGTTTTTAATATTTTTGAAGTGTTACAAATGTTTTTCAATGTATAATAAACGTTTTGTTATGATGTAGGTTAGAATTTTGCAAATTTATAATAAAGTTTATATCAAAATATGCTCTGCATTTCTTTTACTGTCTCCCACTCAAAATGAGCATTCTAAAAAATTCAAAAAAAATATATATTAATTTTAGATGTCCCATAAAGGACATACAGTGGCCATATATGAGATAGGATCACTAATTCAATGGGAATTTAAGTTAAAATTTTAATGTCCCATATTGCACCACATTAAGTATTTTTTGGGACAGTTCGTTTTTTTTTAAAAAAGGGGGCAAATCTTTGAAATATGCCAAAAAGAACTTTGGAAAAACATTTTCTTGATAAACAGGATCTCTAATCCATTTTCACCTTTGAAATAAATCATCAGTGAACAAAATGATGAAAGAATGAAAAAAAAAATGTCCCATAAAACCCCAGTTGACGGTACTAACCAAGTAATATTGATTTGAATCTTAAACTTCTACAATAAAAGACTTAGTATTGCATATGAGTTTCTTTAAGCCTTGATTTGCTGCTTAGTTCTTATAATCAGCATTATGAGTTTCAAACGCTTATAACAACAAGCTAAATTCACTGCCAGCAATAGGGGTATGTGTATGCTCCAAAATGTTTCAGAAGGTCCGATTTCGATCGGTTCGAGTTTAGCAAATCGCACCATTTTGAACAACATCGGCAGCTTAGCCAGTATATCAGGATGATAATAGAAAACAGATACTATCAGCGGTAGGTAACCAAGCACAAAGCTCCCAAACGCAGCTTTTTGGTGTTCTTTTATCTTCTCGCTCTTTTTGTTGAAATAATGGAAAGCAGTGGTACTCCAGATGAATGCACATCGAATACCTTGCGGAAAGACAAGTTTACTGGTTTCTCCAAAATCATTCGGGTCTAAAAACTGTTTAACCACGATAAGTGCCAGCAAGCAGTAGTTCAACGAGGTCAAAAACTTCAGGCTATCTTCACAGGCCTCTACTAAACACCGCTTTCTCTCAACTTCCTTGTAGTTTAATTGCACAGGGATCGGTACTCGCCGGCTTCGTGGCATTTTCTTATAAAGTAAAGTTGGAATTTAGAATGGACAGAAGTTTGGGACACAAGTATTATGCCATTTTGACTTGTTAATCTGACAGGTGAACAGCGCCGACTGGACAAGTGTAAATTTCTGAATTCTAAAAAATGGCTGATATTTTCGATGTCGTGATTAAAGTAACTGAAGTAGATAAAGACAATGCTATTGTATTAGTACAGCTTGAGTTCAATACAGCTCAATGCTTTATAAGTTTTTAAACTAAATTGCGACTCTTATACATACTTCTCATTATTTGCCGACTACGTATTATCTAGTTTTCATTACTGAAGAGGTATTTCCAGGCGCATTGTTAACGATGGTGTTTCCGATCAATATTTAGATACAGTTCGGATTATTTTGGCTGAAATTTTCAGCCACTGACTGTAGTTCACCTGCTGAAATGGTTATTGCCTCCTTTTTGTTTCCTTTATATCCAAGCCGATTGTTTTAGCAGAAAACTATTCATCTGAAAATTATATGTTTACCTATGGCCACCCTATTATACCAATTTGGTCGTAAAAACGGTTGTAACATTTGTGCACCTTTTAGATAGCAATTTAAGGAATAATTTAACAGGACAAGCATTGCCACCACCTTTCTGAACTAATCACTTTGCAGTTTTTTAGCCACCCTGGCAGGGTTTCACTAACGACCAAGTTATGCAGAGTAATCAAAACTAAACTGATCGCGAGAACCCATAAAAAATATGACCACTGTCTACACTGCACTTTATAAAACTACATTTAAATGTATTATTAGTTCATGTGACTTCAACACAGTCTAAGAAGTTACACAAATATGCAAAAATATGTAATTTAAAACGAAATTTATAGATTAAATTGATAGGTAACATTAAAATAACAATGGGAGCAAGTTAAACAAGTTGTTGAAGGTGAATTTTTCGATTGCTTTTCACCATGTATCAATTGTGTTTCACTATTTGTCAAATGTAATTCCCATTTCTCAATAGTGACAAGTGTTGAAAAGAGGGAAAATCATTTGAGATAATGTGAAATACAACTGATACATGGCGAAAAGCAATGGGAAAACACTAGACGTATTTTCATTACTGAAATTTATATTTTTATATACAGGGTGTCCCAAAACGTACCAGAACCGTCTTAGAAATCAATTGGGTAACTCATTTAGAGTAAAAAAGTCTAGATAAACATATATCCTAAACTCAGCCGTTAACGAGTTATCAAAAATGTTCGAAGTTATCCCCTTTGCGATCGATGCAAGGTTGTGCGTCGTAACAGTGATTGTAGGCTCTTAAAAGACTTTCTAGGTTATTGCGAATATTATCTGCGGCATATATTCTAAGACGTAATTCCTCTAAAGTGTGTACCTTCGTAGCAGAAACTAACTATTTCATGTGAAGCCGGAGGTAAAAAAGTCCATGGGAGTTAGGTCTGCTCGTGCAACAGTTCATGTCTAATATTTAATGGGACATCTTCCAGTAATATCGGTTAATTTCTTAGAAAATCTTCGAACTTTCAGCATTCAAACCCAATTGATTCCTAAAATATTTATGGTACATTTTGAGACGCTCTGTCTACTGGACGAGCTTCATGGCACTGAAGTCGATTTCCATTTAGCGTTTGTTGAAATACACCTTTGGGCGGGTTTATTATGATATTGCATTAATTTTTTATATTTTAAATAATAGAGCGCTAAATAGTACCTACATTACAGTATATTTAACCTATACAAAAAAGGCGGAGTGTATGGTAAAACTAGACACAAAAATATCGAAGAAATTCTCTATTAGTAAATAATTCAAACCCGTTCGCAGTCCTTCTCCAACACTATTAAAAATATATGTTCAGGATGCGTTTGCTATGTGAACGTGGAAGTGTTCGCAAATGCGTATTGACGATCAGCTTGTGATAGATAATAACTAAGACTAAGTTACTAGAGAAAGCTCATTAAAGGATACACTAAGTGGAGATTAATCATGAATCCAACCAAAACAGAATACTTTTGCATAGGATAGATGACAAACGAAATACATATATTTGCCAGCGATAGACAGTAACACAAAAGCCATCGTTTATAGTACCACAAAACTAATACGAAAGTGAAAACACAGATATGCTATAATTGAACCCTCAACCTATGGAAGTAAATGCTGACAAATCTCTATAAAAAATAAAGGCCGATTAGAAGCTGCTCAAAGCGACTGTTTTAAATTAGAAGATATTGTCGAATATTGTGACTGAAACATGCCAGGAATGAAAATATAAGGAAAATAGAAAACATTGACCAAAATAGGTAACAGAGAGAACATAGAGGAACAACAACTGATATGGTTCGACCACGTTATCAGTATTAATAAAGAGAGATGGCCTAAAAAAGTGCATACCAGAAGTATGTCCTGAAAAACGTGGAGAGCAAAAATATAAGAAGCCATGCAAATACGAATAATTGTAGAAAAGCAAGGTAGAAAGAAATGGTGTAAGTGATGCGGGATGCGGCAGTAGCTGTAGGACCTCCGCCAATATACAGTGTGTCTCACCAACTATCAGACATAGCTAAATTGTGCGATCAACTATTGCTGCGTAAGCATCGTGGCACATGATTGGTCGAAATGAGAAACGTCAAATAAATTTCAAAGTGTTATCATTTTTGACCAACCGCGTACCTCGATGGCTACACAACAATAGTTGCTTCTTTCATAATTTCCTATGTCTGATACTCCGTAAGCCAACTGTATATATTGTATTCATTGTAGTACCTACTTGCTCTTTATATTCCACATGATATTAATCTTAAACTCGTTACTATCTGTCTATTGAATCAATGTGAACTTTTTAAAGTATAGTCGTTAAATTATGAAACAGTCAAGTTTATCTTATTGCCTAGCAACATAATTTCACAAGTGAGAACTATCCTTACATTAGTAATATAACAAAAGCGATGCAGACTTAGACACCCATTATTTTGCAAACGCTAAGGGTCGAGTGTTGATTGCTATGAAAACTGCCTTGAAGGCAGTGTATCGCCCGCGTTTAAATTTTATACAAAATTGCATTTTATAAACTCGGACCAATTAGATTTGAAAAGTTTTAGCTTATCCGCCAATCAAATCTAGATTTCATGGAAATCTTTGCAACCCTGGTGATTTCCAGAAATCGGTCATGATGCTCTATAATTTATTTATACAGGTTGTAATAAAAGTCTTTTTCGATATCGTAGAAGAACAAACTCTAATAATCCATACACTAAACAATGACTTTTTAAGTACATTTGTAGTTAGAAGATACATCAGCAACAGTGATGCATTTTTTCGTAGTCGATTGACTGTCAACGCGTTTTATAACAAACTGGATATATTAAAAATGACATTAATAATTCAATTCGAATTTTGGTCATACCATGGGTTTATATGCATAATTTGTATATTTCAACGTCCCCTATAACCTCCTTAAGTTTGACACCCTGTAGTCAACATTAAAAATAATATATTGTTTAATGTTTATATAAAAATATGCGTGCGAGAAAGCTCATTTAAACTGCAAATGGAAATTGTACTCGACGAAGGAAGGTGGGATGGAATTCCTAAGAGTCATGTGAGAATTTGGCATCCTATTGGTGGGAGCAATAATAAATTTCATATGCCAACACTGTTACCGCCCTCGGACACTAAGTAAACATTATTGCTCCGCCAAAGTCATGGCAACCAACAAACAAAGTAAGTTCCACTACCTGTCCCATAGTTTGTCATTAATGTCATATTTACAATGCGGGTGGTTATTTTGTCAAAAAATAGGCGTGTATCAGCTTCCAACATGGTTTCGTACCAATTAGGTCACCCAGACAGCAACCTTTGGCCTACTAACTTACATTCACACTAAACAGGATGCAAAACATTATGGCATATCCCCAATATAGGATGTCTAGAGTGGGTTTGACACTTTTAATAGTGATTCTGTATATTACAAATTATGTAGCCCAGGCATTAGAACTTAGAAGTAATCTGTCAGACTAAAGTATATCAGTTTTATCGCAATGAGAAGTATGTGTTAAAATAGGTTGGTGTTTGTTATTTGATAAAATAAGTGCCAGCATGTTAAAAAAGATAATGTCCCTACATCTGGTGTGCCGTAGGCTATATTATTCAGCTGATGTGCTGCTAACTGGCTACCTGAAGACTGCTACCTCGAGACTCCTAACTGCAGCTACATAGCGACTCCATGGAGCCGCCCTATCACACTTGCACCTCCTTTGCTAGCGTGATTTGCAAGGGGAGGCCCTAACAGAAGGTAAGAAAATAGAAAAATTCGATAATGAAGTAAGAGTGTACAAGAATTCTGGATTCTATTTGATATTAAGAACTTACAAAATTACGTGAAGCCAGGCGTGTCAATAAATTTTACAGATAATATCACAATATTGATGTCAGAAGGTGGCATCTTTAATTTACTAGTAGAAATTGTGTGTAAGTAAATGTGTTTTATGCGTGCACAAAGATATATTCAATAAGTGCATCCCTGTGTAGCACAGGCCGCGCTGATCCTTAACAAAATTTACCATTTGCGTTTTCTGTGTTGTGCATGCTGGAATTATACCTTCGCCTACAACGGAAGAGGGAACACTCAATAACTTTTTCTTTTAAAGTTGGCTTTTTATATTAGTAATTACAAAAACATTATTTTAATGTTTTTTTCTACGATCGTGTCAAAATGACAACTTTTTGCACAGTTTCTAGTTCCAAAAGTGATGTTTGTAGCACTCTTAATATTAGCGCTCGAATTCGGTCTTTTTAGCACATTGCCATTGGTGGCGTGTTTTAATATTATATTAAAATACACTTTGCCGTAAATTTGAATGTCAACATAACCTAGAATATCTAACACAATGTGACGGAAAAAGTGTCACCGAATTAAGTTTCTATATTTCTATTACAATCGTAGAAAAAAATAGCGTATGATACACCTGCATAAGTGCCCTTAAAGCACTAGCGATGTTAAAAGCACTCCGCTTTGCGTCGTGCTTTTAAACTCGTTGCACGTGCTTTAAAGGCGTACTTATACACTAGTATCGTAATATACTATTGTTCAGCATTGCATAGTCTCTATTCTGTTGCACTTAAAAAATCCACTTTTGCTTTAACCGAGAGTGCATGAAAGTATTGTTTTTCAATGGAGCTATGCATTTTGTAAAATTTTACTTCCTTTTACAATAAAGGAATTATTGGATTCACCCCAAAAATTCGAAATTGAGTTTTCAACAGATCTTCAGGTTTTAGAGTCTCCTGAACAAAATATCTCAAAAACGAAAAGAGGTATGGCGTTGAAACTTCATACAAGTTTTGTGTACTATCTAGATGCGACAGCAAGCTTTTGAAGAAAATCGCATAACCGGAAGTATGGTGTTTACTCTTGCGATATTTCAGTTTTTTTTCGATTTTTTCAAAAACGGCTCTAACGATTTTTTCAAACATTACATTTTTATTACATTTTTAATGTGTATTATGTGAGGTAATTTTCAAGTTGAATACCTCTAAAATGGGGTTCTTTGGTTTTATTTTTTTATTAACTCTTATTTTAAATAGAACAACACCCCGTATATTATTACATTTGTGAATTCAGCTGTTAGAAAAAATTTGTCTCTGCAACTAACGCTCTATTGTGTACGGTTTCTGAAGAGTTTGTAATTTTTGAAAATTGTTTACAAATTCTTAAAAATTTAACACGCCTTGTCCTCTGGGTAATGACGCGAGGGCGGGTCTTAAGTTACGCAATGGCGGTTTAGCGCCACCTTCCTGCTAGCTCTGTCGGTAAGGCGGTTCAGCTGAGACGACAAAAGGAAGAAAAGACAAAAAAGAAACATAGAACGTAAGTCGGGGTGATTATATTACTACAAGCTCGAGTGCTTACATACAGGAGGTGGAGTCTTAAGGGCTAACGATCTATTTACAAGTTCTTATTAACTAACAGATGGTCCGTTATTCACTCGCGGGGGCGTCACTATCTCCGGCGGTCGGAAAGGCCACGGTACTCTACCCGGGCAGCGTTCGCGTGTTGCTGCGTGGGCAGGGGAGATTACCTCCTGGACGGACGCGAGGTTGGGCGGCGGTGCCAGTCAGGCTTGGCGTGCTTCTCGGGGTGCTGAGGGCCCTCGGAGGATCGAGAGCGCTTCTCGGGGCGGTGGGGCTGTGCGGAGGAGCGGAGGCGCTTCTGGGGGCGATGGCGTTGTTTCGGCGACTGCCGGGCATGAAAGGGGGCTGCTCTCTCGGGGGCGGTCGAGGGCGCTGGCGTAGTAAGGCGTGGAGGCGGGGGTCCCTGGCGGACGACCGAGGGCCGATCCCTGGGGGACGGCGTGATGGTAGCTCCACTTCCCGGAGTCCCCAAGGTATGGGGGCCGCCGGGCTCCGGAGGACGGCGTTCTACAGCCGGTCGAGCTCGCTGCGCTCGAGGGGCTCGGGGTTGAGCTGTAGTTCCTCTTCCTGTAGTTGGGAGCGACGGGGGCTTCCGTCGCTGGGGGCGGTGGTCCGCGGGCGAGCATTGTCCGTGGGAGCGGCGGGCTGGTCCGCCGCCACGCTTGGGGCGGTGGCGAGGTCGGGCGTCCGAGGAAGGTGTCCCTGGGGAGCTTTGGGTGAACTGGCCGGTTCGGGGTAGTGGGGGGCGAAAGCCCAGACAGGCGATCGTACAAACCCTGTAATCTGAAAAGGAAGCATACACAAACTCCTTATAAATGGCCACGCGGGGCGACTAACGTAGTGCCGAAGAGACAAAAAATTAAAATAATAAAAGATGGGCTGGGGTGGCTGCTTACGTCATCCTGTTTTCCAACCTCTCGTCCGCACTGTAGGGCGCATGTCAGAGCCAGGGATGATTGTCGAAGTCGGAGGCCGGAGGCGAAAATTTTCTAAGTGGGAACACTGTGGAGAATTTTCTAAGTTCCTACAACACTTAGGCCCTAGTCCGCACTGGCTGGTGTGTGTAAGAGCGAGTGTTTGAAGCAGGAGTCCGAAGGCGAAAATGTTTTCTAAGTTGGAACACTGTGGAGAACTTTCTTAGTTCTTACAACACTTAGGCTCTAGTCCGCACTGGCTGGTGCATGTTAGAGCGAGTGTTTGAAGCAGGAGTCCGAAGGCGAAAATTTTTCTAAGTTGGAACACTGGAGAATTTTCTAAGTTCTTACAACACTTAGGCCTTAGTCCGCACTGGCTGGTGTGTGTTAGAGCGAGTGTTTGAAGCAGGAGTCCGAAGGCGAAAATGTTTTCTAAGTTGGAACACTGTGGAGAATTTTCTTAGTTCTTACAACACTTAGGCCCTAGTCCGCACTGGCTGGTGCATGTTAGAGCGAGTGTTTGAAGCAGGAGTCCGAAGGAGACAATTTTTCTGAGTTGGAACACTGTGGATAATTTCCTAAGTTCTTACAACACCTAGGCCCTAGTCCGCACTGTCTGGTGCGTGTTAGAGCGAGTGTTGATGGTAGGATGAGGCTGAAGAACGAATCTTTTTCTAAGTTGGAATACTGTGGAGAATTTTCTAAGTTGTTACAACTCTTAGGCCCTAGTCCGCACTGGCTGGTGCGTGTTAGAGCGAGTGTTGATGGTAGGATGAGGCTGAAGAACGAATCTTTTTCGAAGCTGGAACACTGTGGAGAATTTTTTAAGTTCTTACAACACTTAGGCCCTAGTCCGCACTGGCTGGTGCGTGTTAGAGCGAGTGTTGATGGTAGGATGAGGCTGAAGAACGAATTCCGCTTTCTGAAAACCTCACGTGCTTATATTTGGAGCGGTCCTTTGTGGCTGCAATCCGGTTTTCCCATTGGCCGTCGCAGTGGGGGCTTAGGGTGGCTTTTTCGGCTTTTTTCTCTTTTTTAGGCCTAGCGGTCAGGCGCTTGTGATTTGTTCTCTGATTATGCGCAATCGCTTCCTCTTAAAAAACTGCATCTTCTGATATGCAATAAGCCTATGTTGCGTTCTTTTCTTGGCCCGCGCGAGACCTCATATGCAATTATACCGTGTGTCCCAAAAGTGTGGAATAAATTCAGTATTTCCTAACATGTACTTTTTCGGCTAAAATCCTCGGACCCGTCGATTTTTATTTTTAGTTGAGCATTTTTTGAAATAAAATGCATACATACAGGTTGTCCCGTGTATGAGGTATGGCGATATCGATGTTTTCTTTAAATGGAAACCCCCTTTTTTATTACGGAATCTGAAAGAACGCAGTTCCTCTCTTGCACATCGCAATAAATTGTCCAAAGTAAAAAATCCAAAGTTTCTTAATATCCTCCCTGAAACTATAGTCCTCCCAAGTTAAAAATTCTTTTTCCTTTTTCATATTGTCATTAAGTTGTTGCAGGGGTTGTGATTTTGCTTCATTTAGAATATGAAACAGAATTGCATTCAAAATCTAGCATAATAACAAATTGTAAGAAATTTTATAATGGTTTAGTCATTAATACTTACATCAAAGATTTGATCAACTCTTCCAATGATGGCTGTTTTACTTAATTTATCATTGATATCTTTTATGCGGGGAATTTATTTTAATAGTTAACATAAGCGTTTCGTTTATATGCCACCATTTAATCATACAGGTCATTTCCATAGTTACAAATGAGACCAATACTTGTCAAAAAGACAATTAAAAGTTATCCTAATGTATACCCCTAAAGGAAAGATACAACACACAAGTTGTACCTAGGTATCTACTTTTTAGTTGCATACCTACATTCCGGTAACAAAATTGAAGTTTCTTGTTAGCAAGTACCTAATTCAAATTCGTATGTTAACTCGTAAAATAAACGCTCTAATCTATTGATTTCATTGGTAACTATGGAAGTGACCTGTATGATTAAATGCAGGCATAGAAAAGAAACTGCTATGTTAACCGTTAAAATAAATTCACTGTATTAGTAAAACAGCGTTTTATAGCCACTTTAGTTTCACTATTAGTACTGCTTTTTCGTGGCATTTTATTAAAAGTTATTGAAGTGTCAACGTGACAATCTCGGGGACCTTGATTTTGACGTTAGGTATATTTTGTAACTAAACTGTTGTAAACTGTACACTTATTTATAATCTGAAAGCATGCAGGCTGTTGCAATAAAGAATTATTTATTTAAAATGTGGAACAGATTAATAAATCATTAATTAGTACTTGGTCATCGCACCATTTCGATTTATAGCTTTTATTAATCTTCGTGGTATAGAACTATATAATTTCCTGCAAAAATCGTCAGGAATATTTTCCCATACATTATTGATTATTTCGAGTAACTCTTGGGCATTCCGTGGTCTGACATTTCTGTTTTGAATATTTTTAACTAGTAGTTCCCATACGTTTTCCATAAGATTGAGGTCAGGACTGCGGCTAGACCAGTTAACAACATTAATATTATTTTCTTGAAGCCAATTAGTTACTATATGGTCGGTATGAACACGGCAATTATCATGTTGAAATAAAAATTCATTGCTTGGAAATAACTGAGACACCGAAGGGAGAATAATATCATTTAAAATCGTAATATTTATTTGGCTGTTAAATCTTTCCTCCATATGCCATAAAACGCCTGGTCCACGTGCTGATATCCAGCCCCACATGTTTACAGAAAATCGGCCGCTTATGTCAGCATTGTTTATATATTTTTCATGGAATAAGACCATTATATGTAGACTGAAAGGTTTTTTCGTCAGTGAAGATCACATTATTCATTTTCATCGTAAGCCAAAAATTCCTGAGCAAACCTTACTCGAGTTTTTGTATTTTCTGCATTTATCAAAATTTTTTGGGCTACTGAACGACAGCACAGCTCCGTACATTAGTTATGCAAATTCTTGTTGTGGAGTGGATATCCTTCGTCGTTCTGACCTAGGATTTCTATTAATTCTGCCCTCTTTTCTCCACCTTTTACAAATGTTCAAAACAGAATTTTTATTAACACCGTAATTTCCAGCAATTTGCCTCACCGACCATCCTTCTTCGGCTGTAGCAATTATGTTAGCCCAAAATCATTAATGGAGGGCATATCTGTTTTCTTACTTTTTTTACTCTATACAGATATTGACGTTGACATTTAATTAAAATGATTAGGCATTGACAATTAATTCACATGAATACATTTTAGAAAAAAGATACGCACTAGACAGAAAGGTGTCCTATTTTTCTTGCCTATAATTAGCGATGAATATGGTTTAGCCAGCGTACATAAATCAAACAAGTAGAGACACTCACTGTCGGTTCCTTTGATGTCAAAATTCCGATTTGGATTACCTTGAACTGCTCCTGGGGGGTACTTTCCGATATTACTAACAGATGGCGCCACTACCTGAATACATCGTGATTGGTAGCAGTGCTCTGATTGGTAGAACTTTGTGCTGCCATCTGATAGTCAAGCTTAAAAATACCCCCGAGTTACTGTCCCAGGCACTCTAGACAGGTTTCAACATTTGGCATGAGTGTCTTTACTTGTGTGATGTATGTACGCTGCGCTGGTTTAGCCGTCGTCTGCGTTGTACGTATAAACAATGAACGCAGACAACGAGTTTAGCAATATACTACAACGAAACCAAAGTAATTATTGTTGACAGGGAACATGACAACCATCCTGATATAAAACTTCTAGGGAAGTGTGAGGTTGTGTCTGAAATAATATACGTGGGTGCCCTTATTATCAACAGAGGCGTTTGTGAGAATGAAATCCGACGTAAAATTCAACTGGGTTGAATAGCTATGACGAAGCTGACAAAAATTTGGTCTGACCGTAACATCTTTAAGGAAACAAAAGCCGCGAAGCGTCGAAATCAGCTATTATCTCGAGACTAAGGAAACTTCCTGTCGAGGTTTGTGTACTATTTTATTCGCAACCACTTTATTCTAAACAATAATTGGAAAAATTATTATATTATGATACGTCAGGTTGTGACGCGCATGAATGGATCAACGAGATTCCCAGGGTCCCTACCTTTTCAGCGGTCGGGAATGTACTTCCCGCACTCACTTCCCGCACTTGAGCGGAAAGTGAGTGCGGGAAGTAGCGGGCTGAAATGTACGACTTCCCCCACTCAAATGAGGTCAGGAATGTTAACATTACATATATGGTTGCAAATAAATATTTTTAAAAATCGGCAGTAAAGTACCCCGAAGTGGTCATTAAAATATGAAAAAGCGACAGTGAAGTAATCCATTGTTTTACGACTTCTTGTAGGCGACGGGGCGATAGGTAAACGTCAGTATAACCTACAAAAGCTGGTTAAAATGTTGTAATTTCGCGATTTCTCAATTTAAAAAAACATACTGTACCCCTCGGCACTGAAGTTCTTTTTTATCCCTCACCAGCGTTGGGATTGCTATTACAATTGTGATAAATCTATTACAGTTGCATCGTCCTTAGTACGCTATTACTACAATTGAAAAAACTCCAATAATCTATTACATTTTAGGTACTCAACGAATTTCATATTTTTCACTAACAAAAATTACCAATAATAAATTCAATGAAATATCTACATCGGCCATCGATATTCATTAAACGGAGAAATCTAAGATACCGATTATTATGAAGTGTGAAGACATAATATACAAATATAGATTAAATATAACACCGGTGATTCTCCGAAATGCTAAAAACTTGTGATTCGCGGTCGTTGACCATTGCACATAGGCGCCTAAAATGCACAAGTTAAAATTTAAATAAATGTATAAGTAACAAGGTTATAGCTAAAAAGAGTTATCAGATGTAAGTAAAGTGCCTCTTACAGCAAAGTCTAGTGTATCAAACATTTTTTACTAGTACAGTACATAATAGTGCGCATGTATACCAAAATTCAAATCGGGATCTTTACATTTGTGGAAATTAACATGAAAAGAAAAACAATGAACTTTAAAGCCCTATAATTTCTTACTGGAGGGGCTTTGTACTGAGGTTTATTAGGTTTAACCGATTTATTAGAACCTAAGGAATCTATGACTAATCGGTGGCGAGGCAGCTCTGGGACACCCTATACATATATTACAATGGTATGTCTAATAAGTGTTGTAATATGTTATTAATTTAATTTTTAAATAAGGGTACCACGCAAATATTTTTCGTATTCGTGTTATCAAATCTTAGGTTGATTAAAAGTTACTTGTAAATTGATAGATAAAAATAAATAGTTGTATGCCCTTTATAATATTATATTTATCTGCAATTAATCCAATAATACGCTAGCTCAAATCGATAAAGCACAGACTCATCTCGGTTGGGTCCACCCTGAATGCATAATTTATTAAAATTATTAAATATAGATCTGTCTCCGCATACGCTTAACTGCGCAGAATCGAAACTAAAATTGGGTCAAATATAAGCCAAGATGGACGCCGTTTGCAAGATCGCGTCAAATTTAATAAACAAAACAAGTGAAATCGATCACAGTTCTATTGGTAACTATTTAAATTAGTTGTTTTTCGCGGCATTAATCCTCATTGCTCTCTAGCATTTGTTTATGGGGCCCGCGTCTATCTCCCAATTGTTTATTTTGGCGTCAGTCTGGGTCTCACTAACGGATAACTTCCAATAATTGATTTTGGGCTTTTTGGGAGACTGGAATCACCCGTACGGTGATGGAACTGGCCTGGATTGCATTGAGTAATGATCTTCTTACGCATGCATGAATTTCCCGGTGCTCACTTAATTAGTTTTAGAATTAACAGTACCTTCACTGGTCGTTCTCAAATCGGAGGGATCGTAGCTACTCTGACCTGGTTGTCGGGCTGCTATGGGCTGCTGGGGAACTGTTGGGGCACGAGCACGTACTCCACGGGCTGCTGAGTGGCACTGATGTCTTCCCCAATGGGCTGGCTGGACTGGTCAACCTTCTCGTGGCTCTCGGAACTTGGTCGCTTCGGATCGAAATTATGTTACACTGTATCGGAGATCTCAACCATTTTTGGTGGCGGATTTTGATAAAAATAATACCACATGGACACAAAAATTTACTCAACACACTGGTAAAGTTTCAGATATGTATTTTTATTTTTAATATCAGAAATTTTAATTTTAATACAGAGCACAATTTCACACGTCAAGCCATTAATGTATTCATTTGTCTTCTTTCTTTTGTTATAAACAAAAGCTAGTTAGTTTCAAATTGATTACGGATGTTAACATGGTTCAAAATACTGACTTTTAACAATAAATTCTACTTAAAACTAGGATTTTGTACACTAATATTACATCTAAAATAATTGTTTACATTTATACTAATTTTGCTTGTCTATTTGTCACTGCACGTCTTTTTAATTTGCGTTTAAATATTCACATGTCACTGCACTGATTAGAGTATTTAATTCGAGCATTTCCTGCACTGGCTTCCTTTGAATTCACTGTTTTATTTTCCACACATTTTTAAGTTCATATGCAGTCTCCTTTTCTGCACTTTCTATAACCCTTTCTTATAAAACCCTGACTGGATTTCACTATTAAACTGTACCTGAATTCTACGCTTGCCCTTGCGTTTGCGATCCATCTTGTAATTATTAAATTTCATTCGGCTTGGCATTTACTTTAGCACAAACCTAATCAATTAACTGAACGTACATTCAACTTAGATCCCTGCTCGAATTGAGCTTTGCTTATTGCGTTCATTAATTAATTATTCTGCAATAACTGGCATCTCATTACAAATGTATTCATTCTGGTAAATTCAAGTTTTAGCTTTGCAGTTATATAAAATATCTCTCTGAGCTTTCATGAAATGTCCATTAATTTGGTAATGCTAACAGAGTTGATTGGTAGGGCTTAAAACCATAGCAATATATTTGAATTTCCCGCTTATATAATCTATTACATTCTATTACAATCACGCATCAAGTTTTAGTATAATCTACCAACACTGTCTCTCACTAAATCGTTCGTGATAAAAGGTTAAACTTCAGTGCACTGGTATATAATAGTATATTGTTGTATTAGGATTAAAGGTGACACTTTGTTTAACGAGCAGTTATGTGTGCATTTGCAAAGCGAATCGTAGCGTAGCTGAGCAAATGCAAAAATTGCAAGTCAAAGTCACTTTTAATCAGAGTAATACATATTATTTTTACACAATCTAGAAAAGTACGAAATATTCAAAATTTGAGATGGTTGACTACATTTGAAGTATCTCATTTAAAAACCATTATGACAACTACATCCACAGCCGACCAAATGAAAGTTACTTTTAGTTCCGTAGAAGTAATAGCTATTTAAGTAACAAGGAATGTAAGGTCCTATTAACATTTGAGGTAGGCAAGTACAAGCAAAGGCGAAGCAGCGGCTTGTTGCCTGCCAAAAATGTTAATAGGGGATACATTCCGAGTTATCTTATTATATTTTTCCCGCTACTTATCTAAATTTTCCTAGATTTTTTAAAAATTCATATGGTTTGTCACCTGTCACTAGGATTAATTTTCGTGAATCGTGGTACCTGTGTGTGTCACATGTCACATAAACAATTGCAATTATAAACCAAACGTCTAAGCCTGCATCTTGCGTTGTTAATTTTATTATCCTTGGAACGTAATAATAATATTAAGTCCCGTTGTCAAGCGAAAGCAGCAAACAAAGATAGCCGCCGACCTACACGTTTTGTTACTAAGGCTGTATCACTGACTTACATGATCGACTGCGGGAAAAAGTACTTTTAATACTAGGAACTAAAAGTTAGATAGCAACATTCACTTTTTATGTCAGTAAGAGAAACGTCAACTTTAATGACAGATTTTGACATTAAAAGTAATTACTTTTAAGATGTTGCCCCAACTGACAGGCCTAGATTTTCATTATCCTGCCAAGTCAGAGAAAATGTTCTTTACTTGACTAGACAGCAAAAATACATCAACCAATGAAATTCCTTGATTACAGAGTTTATTTATTTAAAACAAAAATGAAATTTGGGGCTGAAATCTTTATAGTGATGTCCTTTTTGTTTCGCAGAGATTCTTCAATGTAACCTTCCGCTACACTGCTTGAATTCCATGCCTCTTCAAACATGTGAAATCCGCTGCTCCATCTACAAACAGTGTAGCTGAAGTTCTACTTAAGCAATGTCCCGTGTATTCCGTCCAGTTTTCTAATTTCAAATAGGACGCCACTGTCTTACAAACATTGTCAATTGTATCAACGTCCAATAAAGACCTATTCTATTTTCCGTTTATATACGGTACGAAAAATCGGGACTCATTCATTTATTTTAGCCGTAATGAAGGTTACTTTTTGTAAAAAAATTGTGCATTTCTCTCTAACCACAGTAAAAGACCGTGCCATCTTTGTTTTACGTCCGGGATTTTGATATGAAGCAAAGTTCCCAAATTTTCTACATTTTCTGTTTGCATAATGACCAAATCATTACATCTTAATGCGCCTGAAACGCCTGTTATGAAAACACCCTGACAGAACTTGTGTATTAGACCCTGTTTGTATCTACTTCATCTTATTTAGGTGCTATTCCACAGTGGATGTTAGCGATCATCGTGGCCCATATTACTTTGTTGAGTGCTGATCTAAATAAGTCGGTTGAAGACAGTCCGGTCCATTGGCACAAGTTTTTCAGCCATGAAGTTCTTCTTCGTCCAGGTCCTCCTTTTCCCTCAATTCTTCCTTGCATTATCAACTGCAGGTCATACTTGCTGTTTCTCATTATGTGTCAATAATAAGCGATTTTTCTTGTCTTTGCGTTTCTTAGGACTTCTTTTTCTTTATTCAGGCGTTGTAGTACTCTTTCATTTGTCGCATGGTGGATCCATGGAATTCTTAGCATGCGCCTGTAGCACCAGTATTCAAATGCTTCTAATGGTTTTGTGGTGTCTTCTGTGAGAGTCCACTCCATAATAAAGTAACATTGAGAACACATAACAGCGTAGAAACCGTATTCTGGTGTTGATGTTCAGTGAGAGGCTACATAAGTCTTTTTCATGCTTAAGAATGCATTCCTTGCTTTCTCGATTCTGATTTTTATTTATTTTGAGCGATCCCAGTTTTCATTCAGGTGGCATCCGAGGTACTTGATATTTTCTACTCTTTCTAGTAATTTATTTTCTATATAGAAATCGGCATTAGTGTTCTGTTAACTAATGATCATAATTTTGGTTTTCTTGATGTTCAGTTCTAGACCGTAGTTTTTGCTGACTATTGTTATACGGTCTATTAGCGTCTGCAGATCTTCGGGGCTTGCGCTAGTATAGTGGAGTCGTCGGCATATCTGATGTTATTAATGATAACCCCATTATACTAAGGCCTACGTTAAGTTCGTTAAGACTTCTCTAAAGAGTCTTCAGAGTAGACATTGAATAGCAGGAGTGATAAGATGCATCCCTGTCTTACGCCTTTTTGTATGTCTATCTGCGTCGACGTTAAGTTCTCCGTTCTAATTGATGCATTTTGGTTCCAGTATAGGTTGGCTATGATTCGTCTTTCTTTTATGCCGATACCAATTTTCTCTAGCATTGTTATAAGTTTTTGATGTCTAACTGTATCGAATGCCCTAGCGAAGTCTACAAAACAAGCATATATCTACATTAATCTAAAACCTACCTTCATTCCTAAATATTGTTTATCTGGAGGTTCGAACAAAAACCTTTTAAATTACTCCTTAGTGGGGACTTTTGCTTTTCTTGGTCTTTAAGTCATTTTGTTTATTTATATAGGCATATAACTTTGAATATTTACTTATATCTACCCCATGCTTAATATTTAACATCCATTTTATCATTGAATAGCGGACCCAAATCGCTGATCTCTTTATTTTCTGAGAAATCACCAGATTAGACACGTAAGGTAATGGTACACTCTCAGAATAGTTTTTGACTTTATTCTTCTCACACCACTTAATGAATCTTCCATATTGAATATTGAGTATTTCCAAGTGACGTCACAAGCTCCGTCTTAACAGCTGATCGTGGACAAGCAACGTTAACTTTCTTATGGAAGCTTTCTATAAATTCTAGTTTTATACGTTTTGTGTCTATTGCACTGAGTTTATTTAATAGAGGCAGTATAGTTTATGTGTTGTTTATTAATTCTGTAAACAGATAAAGGTAGTACTCCATTCGTATTACAACTTTTGGTGGCGATGTAGGTATCAGTGACCACCGACAAATCTTTAATATTTTCGTATTCCGGGTTAAAATACTCTTTTCTGTTGAAAATTGAAGTTATGGATTTGTAAAATAATTTAATGAAAGTCTCTTGTTTAATGCAAAAGTTAGTTAAGTAACATTTTTGTCAGTGAATGAACAACATAACCTTGAAACCGACAAAAATTCCAAGATTTTGTGCTGTGTTTAGGTGTTCAAGTAGAAGTAACCGAGAGACGAAAAAGAAATATTTTGGATTTCTTGGTGTGCGAGATGGAAGACGTTTAGATATTCCTGAGGGCATAAAAAGAATAGAGGTGTGGGCGAAGGCTCTCCGAAGAGCAGATTTGACACCACAAAGGATTAGATTTGCTTTAGTTTGTTCAGACCACTTTTTAGGGGGTAGGCCATGAAAGGCGTTGTGATCATACTTGATTTCACTGAATTGGCAATATGTAGAAAGAAGTAATTGTCATATACAATACCGCGAGCGGTCGACGAATTGCCGAAAATTTTTGTCAAAGTGTATGAGTGTTTATTGCTTCGATATAAATTGGTCGAGTGCAACAGCACGAGACCAATTTTTAAGCAATAAACACGAATAAACACTTTGACAAAAATTCATGCAATTCGTCGGCTGCAAGCGGCATTTGAAGGACTATTCAACGAACAAAATTGACATTTCTTAGTAATTAATCAATTTTATCACGTCCTCTTTGAAAATAAAAATCTGTTGACGTAAAATAAATTGTTTGTCAAATTTGACATTTCTAATATCATATTTGATTAATTTTACAGGAAGTTAAATAAATGTCACAGGAAGAGAAAAAAAATTGTCATTAAAACTCCGCTAGCGGAATTGTTGCACAATTTTACGCTGATTGGTGGCAAATGACATAAATACTAAATTATGATTGGTGAATAGTTAACTTGAAGGGGGTGAGTTGAATAATCAAACATATTAAATTTTAAATGACAAGTAATCAGTAGGGGTGGGTAGAGGGATTTCGTTTGCGCAGCGAGAAAAGTCATATGACAGATTCTTTATGTTTTAAAGTTGTTGATTTTGTTAATTCTGTTATTGCTATTGTTATTGTTGCTATTTTTGTGTGTTGTTAATTTTGTTTTGAAATGAGCCATACCACAATGTTAATTTATTGTGTCATTTAGCTTAAAAAAGGTTAACAATTTAATGTCAATGTGATAGATTTCAAAAGTGCTACCAATACAAAACTTGGAAATTACTAGATTCTAACGTTAGTTCCGATTTTCACAGCGCTTCAGTCTAGAATCTGTAAGCTGTATGGTATTCAAAAAAATAATTTCAGGTGTGTTTGTTTACATTTGTTAGTAGGGAATCTAAAACGATTGCGCATGCGTTTGTAGGTCACGAGCGACAAATTTCAAACAAGTTTGAAATTAAAACTTGGACAGTCAATGCCGGCCTATGCAGTAGTTCGCTACTGCAGCAATGTGTGCTTAGTCATCATAAGTACATGTGTTTGTCCTGCAGTCTGATTCCTACCTATATCGTCTAAAAAGTTATCGATTTTTACATAAAAATCGAAAAATCACCACAAGCCCCACAACAAACCATACAAAGGTTGTCCTTGATCAGCTCTTATTGGGTGGAGCTATGACGTCACTGTGACGTACTTGGAAAAGTCTAATTGGGGCATTCGTTTGAGAGCAGATCAGAAAAGCTATAATTTCGCTGCTTGTTAACTTGAGCCGGTGCACTTGGCATTTCGGAATGTGGCATAATGAAAAACTGAAATAAATATCCTAATTCATTATAACATTCTTAAATTGCAAGAAATAGAAGTATTGATTCTGCAATGATCCGTGCTCGCTGCTAGACGTACGTGACCGACGCTGCGGTTATTTTGTTTATAATTAAAAGACGCTGTTTAAATCAAAGAGTTTTTATATCTGCTTAATAGTCACATGCCGGGTGATAGTGATAATCGTAACCTGCGTAGCAAACGTGCATCAGGTGCTAAGAATATGAAGTATTCCGAGAATACAGAAGAGACTCGTATTCAACAAATTGTGGAAAATATTTTAACATCGAAATCAACTATGGATGCGATAGTACACAATATAGTTTTAAATGTAAGGGAGGAATTTAAAGAACGCTTCGACAACCTAGAGAGAAAATGTGACCAAATTTGAGACCGAAATAAAAATTTACAGAAGTTGCAATTTACCAACCTTTCGTTAATGCACTGAAAATGAATTTTGCTAATTATCAAGTCTGGCATAAAATTTGAAAAATCTGGAAAATTTACAAGGGATAAAAATTAGTGATGGGCAGAATCGAATACTTTTCAGAATCGAATACATTGCATTCGAATACTTTTGAGAATCGAATGATCATTCGAATGCAAAAAATTCGAATGTAAAATCGCACTCGAATTCAGATTCGATTTGTGTGCTCGCTCTCGTACTGGGGGAGTGGTGACGTGTGACCTCAGCTGGGCGACACGCAACACCAGAGATAGCGAGACGTTGCACGTGCACAAAGCAAAACTAAAAAATTCTTTTGATTGTAGGCGGTTCAGCTTACCCTATTAATAATGTATATTTCTTTTGAAATACTTAAATGTTAAATTTATAGTACCGAAAATGAATATGAGAAAAGGACTGTTTATAAAATAGTTGTTACGCTCCCATATGTATTTCTTTAAAATAAATTATTAAGACAACCCCATCGTTTGTTTCTCTTTCCCTTCGATGTATCTGTTTACATTTTTAGTAGATTTAGTTGCTTTTATGATTTTGGTGGTGCTATATCGTTTGAGTGTGCAATCTTCAGTCTGTATGGTAATATTTTAATTTTATATTTAATTCTGCAGTCTATATTTAACTAGAAACATTTCAGCACCAACTATTCAAGTGAGACCTGGATAAAAAAATCTGTCGTTTGAGAGTTGATTCCATTCCTACCTTCTATGGAAATCAAAATACCTATATGTAATGTCTATCTAAAGTCGAAACTTTCGGAATGGCAACGGGCAGTTCTCTGTGCATTCATACCTATAGTTGCTTTCGGAGCGAGTTTGCCGTGGCGGGCATTCTTTAAACTCCTATGATACGCAGAGCCGTGCTATCTAAAACTGAAACGATTCGAGTGCGAATCCGAGTACCAACCGCCGCCAAGCGGCGATGCATTTGAATTCAGCATTTGGATAAGAATCGGGATCACGCCGGTGGTTATCAGAGAAGATTTGACAAAACTGCGACTATCAGTACTAAAAGAAGCAGCCAGAAGGTTCGAAACAAGAACTGTTTCGACGTCTCAAGGTAAAATTTACATCAAGCTAAATAATAAAATCCACAAACTCAGTTCTTTTCAAGAACTAAATAAAATTGCTGTGCGCGATTGTGCAAAGATACCGTCTTTCTGAAGCTTCCATTGCGCTTTATTGCACGAGTAACGAATGTATGTATGTATAATCTGCAACATCATTTACCTTGTGGTGTAGAGGCTGGTGATTTATGCGCTGGCACCTGGCGGTATAATGCTCAACTTGCCCCGGATTCGGGATACACAGTTGGAGCGCGCCTTTGGTGCTTGCGCAGCAACCAT
The DNA here is from genome assembly GCA_940337035.1 of Agriotes lineatus. Lineage (NCBI taxonomy): Eukaryota > Metazoa > Arthropoda > Insecta > Coleoptera > Elateridae > Agriotes > Agriotes lineatus. The sequence continues at coordinate 4,475 of CALNHX010007484.1, read as the reverse complement.
TGTCTGAGTTGTGTGTCTTGGTGATGTGTTGACCTTGTTACTCTATGTCTTAGGTCTGTTATTCTGAGTAGAGCACAGTTAATTTTTTGCCCAACTGTGAATGGTCTCACCGAGCCCGATTCTAATCGCCAAGAATAAGGAAAAATTCCGACCCCAGAGGGATTCGAACCGATGCCTTGCTTAATGCAAGCCTGGCGTTCACCCATCTGCTCCACGCGGCTTATTAGTAGCGAATTACGTGATCTATTTTGCTGTGCTTTTATAGATAGGACTGCATCCGCTTGATTAGATATAATATTGCATACAGACTGTTATCTTTCATTTATAAGCCCCTGTGGGAATAATTTAGTCAGTAGTAGCTTGCACCTGTATCGAATGCTGTAACTCTGCTCCGAATTTTCTGTAAATAAAAAGTATAACTTTTTAAAAACAGTTTTCTTCGTAAAGAAAAGTTAAATGGCGCAGTCTTTCGGATAGACAAAAGGCTTTACAAGATTTTCGAAAATTAAAATCAAGTAATTGCTCTTTGAATATCAATTCTTAATTGTCTACAACCCGATCCTTCGTTCATCTGGAACTACAAGCCGTTCCTCCAACTGCATACGCACCGCCGAGGCCGAGCCACGGGGACAAGCATCGCCCCAGGTGAACAGCATCGCTGGTTGCAGTTTCCTGGTTATTGGAACCAAATCAATCCATCGAGGATACCTTGATCATTGGGATCACCGGGCTAATCGCAGCCGCCCTCGACATGAGGATAGAGTAAGAAAATTTAAATATTTAAACTAAAAACTTAAACGTCTACTAACAGTAATTAATTTTAATTTAAGTGCATTTACCAAACCAGTTACTTGATCGCCTTGATATTGATAGACAATATAAGCCGATCGATCGACTGTTTGTTAATCATTGCAATTTAGTTATAAGTTCACGTTGCTCTTGGTAAGCGTGACCCGCTAGCGTATCGATTATCGATACTCAATATCTAGCGATACTCTGGAGCAATGGGTAGGACCCTTGGATAGGCCCCTACTAACATAACTCGAATTTAAAAATTAGTGAAAGTGATCGCTCATGATAGACACGGACACGTCGTCCGATAGTGAAAACGAGCACGACCGAAACACAAATTTATCGACATTTATCGGAAAAATTTCCTTACGCCCACCTCGTTTAACACTAGGTCAAATGGCGAATGAACAAGGCTTTGTACCACCCTTACAAGCTCCTGTTGTGCAGCAACAGCAGCAGCAACAACAACAACCGCCTTTTGCTGGCTACCCCGCTGGTTTTCACACCAGTTTATTAAATGAAATTCCCACGTACAACGGAAACCCTGCTGAACTCGCCGAGTACATTAGGGCCGTTGAGGATATTATTAATCAATTTTGGCAACGACAGGATCAAAATGCTTACATAAATAAACTTTTACTTTCATCAGCGCGAAATAGACTAAAGGGTGCCGCTTTAGAAGTCGTCACCGGACAAATTTATAATAGTTGGGAATCGTTAAAATTAACTTTAATAAATAATTTCGGAGACCAACGATCTGAGCTTAACATTAGAATCGATTTAACCAGAATGAGACAAATGGCAAAAGAATCCCCTATTGAGTTTTACAATAGAATCAGATCTCTATTAGCTATTCTTAACTCTAAAATTTCACTAGGAAACGAACAACAAGTAATAAAAGATTACAAGACCCAAGACGCAAAAGACTTAGCACTCAAAACATATTTAGGAGGACTAATGGAACCCCTTGGTAGCTTTCTGCGTAGCAGAGCACCTAACACCCTTGAATTAGCTTTGGCGTATATAAAAGACGAATTAGACGTCCGATATTTCCAAAATTCTAATCATAATAGTTACCAACATAAACCTGTCATTAATGGCTTATATTCAGTTCAGGCAAAAAATCCTAACAAATTACATCCTAATTTCCAAAATCGCCCTCAAACTCACAATGCAGCATATATAGGAAGCCGTATTGCCCCTCAGTTTAGGCAAACTTTCAATCCAACTTACCCGTCTAATTTTAATCAGCCACCTCAGCAATTCCCAGTCGCCCAATCTAAATTTGCAAAATCCAATCAAAATGTCTTTGCTCCAAAAAGGAATTATCAACCCCAAAATCGTCCAGAGCCGATGCAAACAAGCACCATTCAAAAAAGACCGGCTTCTCATCAGGCCCAACGCCCTAATCCACCTATGAGACCTTTTAATCATACTTTCAATCAAATTTCAAATCAGCCTAATTACATCAGACAAAGTTCACAACCACGCAACTTTTATTCAGAAGAGCTGTATTCAACAGACCTCCAAGAACCAAATACACAAGAAAACCCGGAATTTAACAATTACGAACCGGAAGTTATGTACCCAGAATATTACCAAAATGAGCACGAAATGCCCACATATTTCGAAAATGACAATCCCGAATGCTATGACGATGCAAATTTTCAAATAGATGCCTCGGAGAACAATTAGAATCTTTTTCTATAAATCCCAAATCTTCATTACCTTTTATAATAATACCCCAAACTAACGAAAAACTTTTGATCGATACTGGCAGTTCCAGAACCATTCTTTCACCCGAATTTGTACAAAAACATTTTCCCGAATCTATTTATGAACATTCATTTGAAATAATAACATCTCATGGTACAACACACCATAACCAAGTAGCCGAAATTCCCATACCCAGCTTATTTAAAGAAGAGGGAAATCATTTAGTTTATTTATTCAATTTTCACCCAGAATATGTTGGTTTAATCGGATCAGACCTTCTTGCAGATCTACCTGCAAATGTCGATTACCGTTGGAACCATATCCAAACGGAAAAAACCACAGTACCTTTCTTTTATAACGAGTCCCGAGTAAAGCAAGAAATACAAAAAAGAAATCAATGTAACTTTTCCAAAATTAATCAACACACACTAACTTGCATTCATGTGCCACCTAGGACAGAACAAACCGTCAAATTACCCGCAGTAGGTACAAATGGAAACAAAATTTCACCTAAACTAAATTTTACACAACATTTGGCTATGCCATCAGCTATAGTTCGATTACATAACAATTGGTTTTACACTACTGTAATTAATACTTCTGATGAAGAACAAACATTAACCATCAACAATCCACTATATTTAACCGACTACGTTGACAACCAAAATATCGATCAGGTTCAAATTAACAACCGTAATACTACCAATCAACCGTCACATAATAATCGTACAAAAAATTTATTGCTGCAAAACTTAGAAAATAACCTACGAACGGAACATTTAAATCCCGAAGAAAAATCTTTGCTAACAAATTTATGTCTTGAATTCAAAGAAATTTTCTATCATCCGGAAATTCCTTTATCAGCTACAAACCTCGTAAAACACCGAATTAGGACAAAAACCGAAATTCCTATTTTTACTAAAACATATAGGTACCCCCATGTACATCGTCCAGAAGTCAAAAGGCAGATAGAAAAAATGTTACAAGACGAAATAATCGAACCATCCGAGAGTCCATACAATTTTCCTATATGGATCGTTCCTAAGAAGCTCGATGCTTCCAATAAACAAAAATGGCGCATAGTAATCGACTATCGCAAATTAAACGAAAACACCATCGAGGACAAATTTCCATTACCCAACATCGAAACAGTACTAGATCACTTAGGTCGTGCTAACTATTTTTCCACCCTAGATTTAGCCTCGGGCTTCCATCAAATAGAAATTGAAAATGAGGACAGGGAGAAAACGGCGTTTTCCACAGAGGAAGGCCATTACCAGTTTAAAAGGCTAGCTTTTGGGCTCAAAAATAGCCCAGCCTGCTTTCAAAGAATGATTAACACAGCTCTCAAAGGTTTAACCCCTATACAATGCCTCGTCTACTTGGATGACGTCATTGTTTACTCGTCTTCCTTACATGAACACATTTCCCGACTAAAAAACATATTTCAACGATGTCGCACCACCAATCTCAAGATTCAATTAGATAAGTCCGAATTTCTACACAAATCCGTAAAATACCTAGGACATGTCATAACATCTGAAGGAATCCGACCGGATCCCTCAAAAATTCATGCAATAAAAAACTTTCCTATACCCAAGTCGAAAACAGAAATCAAGAGTTATTTAGGACTATTAGGATATTACCGTAAATTTATCAAAGATTTTGCTAAACTAACTAAACCCCTAACTCAATGCTTAAAAAATAATAATCTCGTCCAACACACCCCGGACTTTGTAAACGCTTTCAATCACACCAAAAATATTCTTATTAACGAACCAATATTACAATACCCTGACTTTACCCAGACCTTTGAACTTACTACAGACGCTTCGAAAATCGCTTTAGGAGCCGTATTATCCCAAAACCAAAAACCAGTTTGTTACGCTTCAAGAACGCTCAATGAAACCGAGCAAAAGTACTCCACGATAGAACGGGAATTGTTAGCTATCGTTTGGGCTACCAAA